>JBAOKB010000031.1:0-54038 GCA_037044905.1 Hortaea werneckii | reverse complement strand
AAGGTTAAACGTAACTTGGTTTGTTCCCTGAACAGCACCCTAACCCTAACCCTAACCCTATGCCTCCGGCGGCCCTGGCGTCGGCGCCCTGAACGGCTTCCCCTTTCCTTTTCTCTCTCTTTTTCCTCCCGACAATTGGAACCCTCTTGCCTCCGGCGGCCCTGGCGTCGGCGCCCTGAACGGCTTGCTCTCTCTTTTACATTTCACTAACATTTCGCCCTGTACTAGCTAACCCTAACCCTCAGCCTCCTTCCTCCCTCCTGCCCTCTTCTATCTCAGCTTATATGATACACCATTCTCACCAACTCGTTCGTTTCCATCATGTTCGTCGCCCGCTTCCGGATCACCCACCTCCATAGTCGGCCCCATTCGTCCTCTTCCAACCCTCCCCCCTCCCAAAATCCCAAACTCCTCTCCATCTCCCCCTCTACCCACCCCCACTCCCACTCCTTTCCCTCCCTCTCTTCCCTCCCCCACATCCTTTGGCTGATTACCGCCCCTCCTATGTCCTCCATCACTCCCTTGTATTGGCATCCTGCCCCCGCAACTCCGCTTCGCTGATATCCTGCCGTTTTACTCCCGCACGCCGCCGTCTTCTCTTCCCATCTTTGACATATGCTCTGCGGCACCCAGCAGAAATTGCACCCGCTGAATCGAGCCATCTGTAGCCGCTTCATCCTCTTCTTCACTTCCGCCATCCTCTCCCCTGCCTCCTTCCCGTGCCCTCTGCACTCTTCCCACCCTCGAGCCCTTTTCGCCCGTTGTATCTGCCCTTGCGCCCAGCACACCGAACACCCTACCTTCGTCCAATCCTCTAGCCTCTTCACCATCTCGTCTCTGTCTATCTCTCTGCTAGCCCTCTCCGCTAACCTCGACCTCTTCTGCGCTTGCACTCTTTCTCCCTCTCTACTCATTCCTGTCCTCGCCTCGTTTATGCTTCGCTCCCTCTCCTCTCTCTCTCCTATACTTCTTGCCCTCTTTAGCCCTCTTCCTTCCTTTGCTGCCTCTTCACACTCATCCCCAGCTTCGGCCAACCCTGACCCTGATTCTCCCTCGTCGTCAACGTTGTCCGTACCTAACTCTGAGCCTCTCGGTGTTCCATCCTCGCTACCTTGTTCCATCGGCTCTGACCCTGACCCGTCTGCTTCCTCTTGCTCCCTCCTTCTATGCTGCTGTGATGGAACGAACCCCCCTGTCCTCACTACAACCCTCGCCCTCCTTCCCGTTCTTGTTAACCCTCTACATACATCACACACTTTCTCTCCGTTCTCGCATCCGATCCTGTCCGCCCTCCCATCCATCTCCCTGTCTAACACAACCCTCCTACACTTCTCCCCTTCCAGATATTCGTGCATCCCCCTTTCCATCACGAATCCCTTCTCCAAGATTTTCCGACCCCCTACTGTGTTGTAGCCTCTCATTAAGATCGCCTCGCTTGCCTCTCCATCTCTTCCTGCCCTTCCACTTTCCTGTGCGTAATCCCTCACCAATTCCTTCACTCCCACGTGTACCACCACCCTGATGTGTGGTGCATCCACCCCCATTCCCATCGCTGTCGTCGCCGCGAACACTCTGTGCGTCCCCTTGACCAGCTGTTCCAGAATCTTCCTTTTCATTTCTTCGTCTCCGACCCTCCTGTAGTACACTGGACACCTCAGCACTTCTCCAATCTTCTTGCACTGCTCTACCCTCCGGCAGTACACTATGATCTGTCCCTCCTCGTGTTCTTCCAGTTTCTTTCTTACCAACTCCGCTACCCTCTCCTCTTCTTCTCGCCGGTCGTACTCGACCACCTGGTAAGCGATGTTCCTCCTCGTCGTCGAGTCTCTTATCATCCGTACCGTCCTCTTCTCCAAGCCCATCGCTTCGAGCCAGCTCGACTCTTCCTTCGGTGGCAACGTTGCCGTGAGATACACCATCTGGCATCCCTTCCTGGCGAACTCCGCTAGCTCGAGCACTTTCGGCCTCCATGTCTCTGTCGAGTCCAGAACGATGTGGCTCTCGTCGACTACTATCCTGTCTAGCTCTCCGGTAGCTAGCTTGTCGTTGATGAACCTGTTGAACGCCTTCGTTACTGCGCTCTCGGGTGTTACTAGCACGATCCTCGCGTGCCTGGCGCTCTGGTCGGGCCATCTCCCGGCGTTGAGTCCGATCTCCTTGCATCTCCTCTCTAGATCGCTCCTTAGCGATATCAACGGCACCACTACCACCGTCACCCCTCCGACTGAGCAGAATGCCGGTAGCATGAACATCAGACTCTTGCCTCCTCCGGTCCTCATGACCATTACTACCTTCGGCTCGCCCGATACGATTGCCTTTAGCCCTTCCAGTTGTGAGCCTCTAAATGAAGCGTTCGGCCCCAGCATTTCCCTCAGACTCACGTTCAAGTCTGCCCTCCTCAACTTCGCCCACCTCTCTTCTTCTACCATCTTCCTGTATTTCTCCAGATCGATCGTCGGCTTTCCATTACCTGTCGCAGTGGACGGCCACCTGATGAAGTGGTGCCATGACACGCTCACCTTTCTGAACGATGCCTGCTCGGACTGCGTGCTGAACGGGTTCTCTGTCGTCAAGATCCCGTAGATCAACTCTTCCATCCTTTTACTGTGTCCGGATTGCATCTGCCTATCTTCTGTTGTTACTCCTTCGTACAACCGATCGAGCTGTTTTGTCACTTCTTCCTCTGGGCAGTGTACCCTTTGGATGGCTGGGTATAGCTGCCTCCATGTCGACGGCGTTACAAAGAATCCGGCCTGGCATTTTGATAGCTCCCTCTTCATCACCCTCTTCAGCCTCTCTGTGTTCCAGAAGCCGTCTATGCTGAGTGCCTGCAGCTTGCCCTCTTTCGCTTTTCCTCCATTCCTCGGCCTGCTTCGCGCCTCCCTCCCACTGACCATCCGATCTCCTGCCGTTCCTTCGTCATCACCTCCATCCGCCTCGCTTTCACTGCTCGGGCTTGTGCTCGATTCGCTCTCGCTTCCTGAACTGCCCTCTTCCCCGTCGCTTTCCCTTCCTCCTTCTTCGCTCCCACTCTCCTCCTCCTCCCTGACTCCGTCGACCTCGCCTTCCCATTTCTTTTCCGGCTCCGGCTCCCACAGATATTTGCTGAAGTCGAACTCGCCCCTGACTTCCCACCTGAGCATGTGCACGAACGGTTCCACTAGCCACAAATGGTACACCAACAGCTTTCCCACCTCTTGCGGCAGATACCTGTGGATTATCTTCGCTTCGCCGCTCTTGCTGTAGCCTTTGTGGTAGCCCGTCACCAGCTCGACCATGCCATTGTCAACAAAAACACCCCTCTGCGCTCGCGCACTCTCTCCGTTCTCGGTCCTGATGCTGACAACTTCCGTCCCTCTGGCTGGAGCTCCCCCTGCCATGTGACACAACACTATCAGCTCCTCCTTGAACAGAGTCACCTCCCGGAAGTACTGCTCCACCTTGGTCGTGTTCCACTTTAGCTCACTCCTGTCCCTCACTTCACTCATGTCGATATTTTGTAGAAAGTACTTGGTTATTCGGTCCTCTCTCATGGCCCGGCTCCACAACCACTTCCTGCTCTCCACGTCTTTCCCGTCCGGCCTCCTGACTCTGCCCAAGACTTCATCGTTTCTCTCATCGTCCAAGAAGCTCCAACCCTCGGTGAGATCGCTTGGGTTGTCGAACAGTCTGTCCAGATGCAAGATCGGCAGTTCCTCCTCTTGCTGTAAGAACATCAACCGCTTCGTGAGCCTCCCCAGACACCTTTCCCACAGCGAGTGTAGTGCATCTCTGAGATCTCCCATGCTGAAGCTGATCTTGTCGATGGCGACCTGTTGGCATCTGTTCATCCAAGTGACCCGTGCCCCGGCTTTCTCCGTGAACCTGATCCTCATTCCAAAAGTCTTCATGTGCAAGACCCTGTCCATCGGGCTCGCTGGTCCCCCGTATTCCTGAAGACACAACAGCCTGGGCACCATATCGTGCACCCCTTCTACAATGCTGACCGCTTCTTTTCTCGCCTCACTCTCACCTATCCCGGCTCCGATCAGCCGGTCGATGTCGTCTTGCCTCTGCTTGTAAGCCATGAACACCACCAGAGCCTTACAGACCGTGACGATGGCCGCCAGCTTCGGCGTGAAGTTGAACACGCTTACCCATCCTGCGTCTTCGGTGTCCAAGCCGAGAACTGCCAATGCGGACAGAAAGCCGCTTTGGAACTCGTCGTCTAGCAGCTCCTGGTCGAGCATGCTGGCCCAGAAAAGAACGATGGACCATTGTAACTCGTCTTCGCAGACCTTTCTGGCTCCCTTGTCTAGAGCGGCGGTCTCTCGTCTGGCGAGACTTTGCATTGCTCCCAGCCTCCTCGCTTGCCCATCCGTCAACGTGTAGTCTGGCTTGTTCTCCCATGTCTGACTCCTCCAAAGATATCTCAGCATTGATACCCAGACCCTGGAGTATTTCTTCTTCGTACTGGCCTCGTGTTTGCTGTAGAATGGAGTCTCGTTGTTCGCGGCCCCGGTTTCCTTCCTGTTCACGTAGTGAAGAGCGGACCTTGGGATCGTCCGCGGACTGCTGACGTCCATGGCCTTCTTGATCACCCTGCCGGTCGCTCTGCAAGCTCTCTCGATCGCCTCCTCTTCTTCATCCACGCTCTCTATCCCCCGCTCGTCCGCCTCAAGCTTTGGCGCCGCACTTAGACTAGCCCGTAGCTCTTCTTTCTCAAACCCAGCCAGATGGTGAGCCCAGCTGGTGTGTTCCAGCCATGGATCCATTTCAGACCTGACATTGCTGACGTTCACCTTCCTGTGATGGTGCGCCTCCCGCAGCTTCCTCTTGAGTCCATCGGCTACCTCATCTGTCAACTTCTGCGCCCTGTCCTCGGGCTCGCAGCCATGACCGCCTCCTAGCATCCGTGGCGCTGGCGGTAGCACTTTAAAGAGCTTAGTCCACTGCGCATACTTGAAGAATCTCTGACAGCAGTGACCTTCCGTGAACGGCTGGTTTGCGGCGGGTCGACTCCTCAAACTCCCTCGACCTCCTCTGCTTTTGGCGCTGTTCCAGCCGTGTTCCTTTCTACAGTGCGCCTCGATCCCCTTTTTACTCTCCCTCAGCAACCCGCACGCTTTGCACTGTGAGCATTGCTCGATGACCGGGCCGAGCTCCTGGATCGCTTCCTGTTCGGCGGCGGGGTACACGACGTCTTCTGACCTATAAGCGACGTGGTCGAGTTTTTCCACTTGTTCGATTATTCCTTTCCTAGTGCTCACTGTTAGCGTCTGGTGACTTTGGCTGAGATGCGCCTTGATTTGGTCTGGAACCACTGCAAACTTGCAATCTCTACAAACGATGATTTGAAAATTCTGGAAGTGTACGAACAGACTCTCAAAAGCGTCCATGGTGTATTAGCTGTCGAGCAACGTGTCTGTCCTGATGTTTCGGTCGGCGGCCTCGCCTGGGCTCAGCTGCACCGACCCCTGTCACAGAATTTTCGCGATCCCTGTCGCGATGGCGCGGTCACACATGATGGGGTTGAACGTTAGCTACATGCTACAAGAGTCGGTGGTCTTGCTGGGTGCTTTTCTGCACCTTTGTTGGTGTATTTCTATCTACCCTACCTCTTCGCGAGCGTCCAGCCTGCGCTTCCGGCGGTCCCTCAATTCCAGCCGAACCGCCGTTACGCCCGCCGACCCTAACCCTAAGCCTTTGCGAGCGGAACTTCACACAGAATGTCGGGATTTTCGAACCGCGATAACAATTCACCACGCGGGTCTCCCGCTCCGATGTTGAAAACTCACGAGTAAAGTGCCTACGGATTGGAAACTCACCGAGTTTGAAACGATTCCGACCGGTACTTTTCATTCCTTCTGCCCCCGGTTTTTCATGGAATCTGCCCCCTCCGGCGAATTCGGTGGCCCGTGCCCCCCACGCATTATCATGGAATCCGCCCCGGATTCTTTGAAGGATTGAGGGTAGGGCTTGTTTATCCTAATCGGTCTTGCCCGAATACTTCCTAAACTTAGTAGTATACTAAGAGGTAGACGTCTTCTAAGTAAGGTATTAGATAACTCGAATAGCGACTTGTTTGTCGTTACTTAAACTATAGATATTACGGATAGCTTCGACAAAGTTATTCTAGTTGCTAAAAATTCCTTTAGTATCTCGTTTATTAATAAGAATATCCTACAAGCGAGGTCGAATCTACTATTAGGCTTGTCCCTTAAGATAGGATAACGCTATAATAGTTTTCTTTCTATCTTAGGTAATTCCTTCTATCTTAAAAAATATTATAAGTTAATTAAGCTAATCGTTAAGCTTAGAACGTTCTCTATAAAAGAAGTCTAGCTTAGCGACTTTAGTATTGTCGTTAGACCTATTAGTTAGTGCCGTACTAACTAGTCGTAGTTATATACTAGTATCGCGTTAATTGTTTAGAGCTATTGTTGTCTAAGGTACAAAGTTTCTTAAGGGTGTTTAAAGTATTACGACCCTACGAGGTAGTATTATAGGTTTAGAGCTCTTTAGAACAGATGTGTTAAGACAACTAGGTTATAGGATAACTAATTATAACAAGGCTATAAGGTCTCTACCTAATAGTCGGATTGTAATATAAGTTAAATACACGAACTCCTAGTAAGAAACGTACCTAGTTATATATATAAGAGATTCGTGTCTTTATATACCTAATCGCTTGGTCGCTTAGCGATTAGTCGCTTAGTAATCGCCTAGTCGCTCGTTAACTAGTCGCTTACATATATATATATAGTTAGTTGCCTACTACGGTAGCGCCTACTTATATATATATTACGTAACTCCTTGCTTCCCTAGCCCTTACTAGTTAATTGCTTTAGGTCTAACCGTCTTATAACTATGTTCGTAACATTATAGTACTAAACTATCTACTATTTACTTATAAGTAGAAAGGTCCTAGATAGATTATATTACTCTTTAGTATTATCTAAATTAGGCCTTTACGCGTCCTTATTAATATTATAGCTAGTATCTAGTATATTATAAGGTTATAAATTCTAATATTATAATAGAATAAGTCCTTATAAGAAGATATTATAGATAAGACCTCTAACTCTAACCCTTAGGCCCTAGAAGATTAGATTTATAGTCTTATATTAGTTAGGTTGTTTAGGCTATTTAGGCTATTTAGGCCTATTTAGTTTTAGGCCTATTTAGTTTTAGGCCTATTAGGGCCTATTAGGCCTATTAGGCCATTTAGTTTTAGGCTATTTAGTTTAGACCTATTAGGCTATTTAGTTTTAGGCTACTTAGTTTAGGCCTACTATTTTTAGGCTATTTAGTTTTAGACTATTTAGTTTAGGACTATTTAGTTTAGGCCTATTGTTTTCGGGCTATTTAGTTTAGGACTATTTAGTCTAGGCCTATTTAGTTTAGGACCATTTAGTTTAGGACTATTTAGTTTAGGACTATTTGGATTTTAACTAGTACTTTCCTAGTTACTAAAGGGGTATACATGCTATACGAAACGCGATCGCAACACGTGCAATAACTACTACTTTGTTTAGTACTCTTGTTAATGTAGGTATACCGAATATACGGCGAGTTTTATGTAGTAAGACAACGGAGATAGGACCAAGTTATAACGCGGGATTTCTAACTAACGGGAGATTTATCTCTTTCTTAGTAGGGAAAGGTAATCCGAGAGAGGAGTAGAACAAAATGGCCATCTAGATCTTAAGGTGTAGCAACGAACATACAAATAACGTTCGCGCACATAGCGACGCACATTCTGTCCTAAGCAACCCTCCTTACATTTGCCCCTTGGCAACCTTCGGAAAGAAAACGGCGTTTCAGATAGAACATGCAGCACATGTTGTTTTTCGATTAAGGTAAGGGCGACCTGCAGACTAAAATGACTACGGACCGTGTCAGAGTGAGCCGCATGAATAAGCGCGCCGACCGACATGGTGGAAATTTGACGGCCCTAAAAAGCGGAAATGGCCAGGCCCAGCGCTTGCTGTAACTTGCCTTTGAAGCGCGGAGACATGTCACACCTTTCACGATATAATCGTCGGCAGTTCCGCTCTGTTGCAACCCATTCACCCTCATTTGCAAATCGACCATATAACAAAGTAGCTTCGCCAAACGGTCCATCGCTTGATCTTGAATGCTGCCGGACATCAATTCATCAAATGGAGACCGAGAACTTGTACTTCAACGAGCCTAGCTCCAAGCCTCGACAACGAAAGGCCCGAATCTTTTCAATCCTTGCGATGATCAGCGTGGCTTTGACCACTGTCTCCTTGGCCGCCGGTTTAGGCGCCAGATTTGTCCAAACAAAGAGCGGAAACCCAAGCTCCTCCGGACTCTTAGCACGATCTGTTGAGAAAACGGCAAACGGAAACAACACCATCTGGCGACCTGGAGCTCGGGCGACTTGGCAGATAGTGCTCCGTCATCCTCTCGAACTGAGCCCAAATGCACCTGCTATAGAGCCGGACGTCGACGTGTTCGACATTGATCTTTTCGACAACCCGCCCTCCACCATCGATGCTCTGCATAAGCTTGAGAAGAAGGTTGTCTGCTACTTCAGCGCCGGCTCATATGAGCCTTATCGTTCGGACTCATTCCAATTTCGCGAGTCAGATCTTGGAGAGCCTCTCGACGGTTGGCTTGATGAGAAGTGGCTCGACCTCAACAGTCCAAATGTGAGACGCATCATGGCTAACAGGATTGCGCTCGCCCGAAAGAAGGGCTGCGATGCGATTGATCCGGATAACATTGACGGTTATGTAAGTCTTTTCCTTGGCTGTATTCAGATGAGACAAGACTGACCTTCGCCAGAACAATGATAACGGTCTAGACCTTGGAGCATACGACTCAATCAAGTTTATACGATTCCTTTCACAACAGGCCCAGGCCAATGGTCTATCGATTGGTCTCAAGAATGCGGCAGAAATAGTATCCGATATCGAATCCGACGTGCATTTCTCTGTCGTTGAAGAGTGCACGGAATATGAGGAATGCGGGAACTTCGCACCTTTCATCAACGCAAACAAGCCCGTTTTTCAAATCGAATACCCTTCGAAGACAGATGCCGGAAACGTAGCTCCCAATAAGATCTCTCGTATCTGCAGTAACAAGGACGACGCCGCCGGGAGTGATGGCTTCAGTATCATTCTCAAAGACGAATCGCTCGATGGATGGGCACAGTATTGTGACGGCGAAGCAGTACGCACAGCAATATTGAGATGATGAGCTGAGCACGTACAATCCGACATACCAATTCGCAAAGCTTCATCCATCTTCATTGCCGTCGAAGGAGTACGATAGGTCTGGTACCCTACTTTAATATCCTGCACAGCATTATCCGCAGCCATTGCTTTCTTGAATTCCGGAGGCAGGTTCAGTCCGGATATTTCGGTGCTCCATGGAAAGCGTTGATCGCTACCAAAAATTCTGAAGGCAGGAGCCTGCATGTTTTAGGATCCTTGTATGGTATCATTTGTTTGTACCCTTTTCGTTCTCTCTTCACCTTCCTGGAAATGCACCCCATCAGCTAGACGTTGAATTTGATCATCTCTGCTTGAACATGAAAACCGGCATCCCAGAATCGGAAACGTGCAGGAGGCGCAATTCATTCCTGCATACCCGCGGGGAATTCCACCTGTTCCTGGCTTGCTCGTAGCGCCCCGAACTCACACTTCGGGAAGTGATCTCTTGGCAATGCGCTCCTGCGAGCCATGTCAATTTGCCATCGTAGGTCTACGGACATGAGCGAGACATGCCACGAGAATCGAGACTTTCGCGCAAGAGCGCCTTCACTATTGCAGCAAATGTCGTTGGATCAACCGAAGCAGGTTTTAGAGTCTTTATCTCGACATGCAATTTTGACGTTACAATCAGGCCAACCCGTTAGTCTATTGTCAATCAGGGCGACTTTCTTCTTGCATAGATTAGGCCACACATTCGAGTACCTCGGTATCTTTGTCTAGCCACTTGCCGTGGCTACAACCAATAGCGCTTGTTGGACCATAAATGGAACGCACGGCACGCCAGGCGAAAAAGATGAGCATCGTCTGCCAATCTCTTGCCAGCTAATGATTCGAGACTGCGCGGCAACTGCATTGCGCAATATTATCCAAGGAAGAGGCGAGTTCTGGCTCTTTTATCCACCCGTGTTGCATAAGATTGATTGTTTTCCTCTTCATTCTTGCGGGCATGTCAATATTCGGTGCACCCAACAGGGAATCTGCAATGTGGCAACATTCTGGCGATGTCTACACACTTGCAGATTGTTTTCATGTCGGCGGAAAAGACCTTAGCGCGAAGTAAAGAATTGAAGCCCGTTTAGGGACTCTGGAACACGTTCGAGATGCCACGATGGCTATTTGTCCTGAAAGGTTGCTCCAAGTCAATTGTCATAAATGGTGAGCATTGCCGCTCCTTCAATACTTCCATTCACAACTGTGCCTGTCTCATTCTCATTGTATATCCATCGTTTATCGACGGAAACCAGCAACTCATCGCCTTCTCTGAGCCAATCATGCCTGGCATCTCAAGCTGCAGCCCAGCTCTGGTTTCTGCTGGGCTTGACTTCCGCCACGAGACAGCTTTCTGGGATCAAGGATTTGATTGTCTCCCTTCGGACGATGGCAAAAGCTACATCATGGTCCTTGGTGGCCTTGGATACATAGGATCCCACACTGTCCTAGAGCTGCTTCAAGAAGGCTTCAACGTGGTCGTCGTGGACGACCTCAGCAATTCTTTCAAGACTGTCCTCACACGAATCACAACCCTAGCTCAGGCTCATTGTCGCCTTACTGGACTTATCATGCCAGCTCTTCGCTTCCACGAGATGGATTATCGCAGCCATGGCATGAGTGACATGCTCGCTCGATACAGCGCTTCCCGGTCGCGAATATCTGCAGTGATTCACTTTGCAGCATTCAAGTCTGTTTCTGAATCAATCGCCCAGCCGCTTGCGTATTACCGAAACAACGTTTGCGGACTTGTCGACCTGCTGGCTACCTTGCAACAGCACGGCATCAGGAACTTCGTCTTTTCTTCTTCGGCTACAGTCTACGGCACGAAGGCTAATAGCGGCGAGCCACTCCATGAAGACGACCTTGTGCACCACGACGAAATCCAGATCGATGAGGACGGTAACAAGATCCTGCAACTAAACGGGGCCACCGGCTTAACAAGCCCGTATGGCCGCTCCAAGTACTTCTCTGAGGCAATCCTGGCGGACCTTGCTAGAGCTGATCCCTCTATGCGCATCACAGCCTTGCGCTACTTCAACCCTGTCGGCTGTCATCCCAGCGGCGTTCTTCGAGAGGACCCTCGTCAGACCCCTACGAACTTGTTCCCTGTCGTCACATCCGTTATGCAGGGGGAAAAGGATACGCTTGAAGTGTTCGGCACTGACTGGAACACGCGTGACGGCACCGCGATCCGTGATTTCATCCATGTCGTCGACCTCGCAAGAGGCCATGTCGCCGCTCTCACGGCAGCAGCTTCCGATGTGAAGAGAGAGCCATTCCGGGCTTACAACTTGGGCACTGGGAAAGGCATGACAGTAGCTGAGGTTTTGACGAGTTTCGAAGAAACTTCCCAACAGCAAGTCCCTGCTGTGAGAGCGCCCAGGAGAGCTGGCGACGTCGGGTCTTGCGTGGCGATTGTTGACCGAGCAGAGCGTGAACTGAAGTGGCGAGCGGTGAAATCTGTCGGAGATTGTGCGCGGGACTGCTGGAATGCGTTGAAGCTGCCTGATGTGGTTGAGTGTTAGTCGCTGAGCAAGGTTGAGCAAGCATTGGCTAGGGTGAAGGGGCGCAAAAGATAATTGCCTTATGAACAAGTGGAAAGATTGGCGCGATACCACGGCACTTTCAAACTATCGTGTGACCGCATATTATTATCAGGCTCACCAGCTTTGTTATCAGACGACGGAGAGAATGCTATCTTCCATCTTATGTTATTGACAGTGTCGTCAGAACTTGCCATTTATGGAAAGATGGCCCAAATTGTCGCAGTTAGCCGGCTCCGACATTTTAAACCAGTGAACATTCTTCGTGAATCCATCAACCAAGGGCGATCTGAACCTTCGTTCATTACGGTTTGCTCAGCAGACGAGATCATCGCAATCACCTGCAAACATGCCAGTAGCAAGGAGCACACCAAACCGTCCATTGACCTTTCGAAGTGTCGTCACAAGCTGCAGCTGTTGTTCTGCGGTAAATAAAAGAGGCGGCAAAGCTCGATTCATGACATCTGCATCCAGGTGAAGACTACAAAACGCAATGAAAGTGATCGTTGCAAGGCAACGCAACAGCAGACTCGACAATATTATTGAAGCACAGATTGGACAGACTATGTGAGACTTGCAACTATATAAAACTGCATGACATTGCCCATGCGCCCGCCAGCTTGATCTCGTGTTTGTCGAATTGGAAGACACAGTCTAGTCCTCTTCACTAAGATCACTGCCAGTGCCAGTGCCGCAAGGCCAACCATGACAGCTGATTGATCACCTGGCTGACTGATTGAACTACGCAACCCAGAGGGATCATGCTCATCGTTAATCTTTCTTGAAATACAGTAGTCGTTCGATCACGCAGTTGAGAACAGATAGCTTTTGGTCTGCCATTTCTATTTTAGCCGCTGCTGCTCGATCAAGTCGAAGGTAGCAATTTTTCTAAACACGGACGTCATGTCTACCTTTCCAAGTTGTCGAGAGACTTTGGCGTAGCGGGCGCCTTTCGTGCTTATAATGACTTCCAAAAACGATGTCAATGCCCCCAAGATTGCTTGCCAAAGCGAAGCTTCATATCGGGACTCAAAATTCTCTAACAGTTCTTATGGACGATATACCTAGGTGAATGCCTATCTAATTATGTACAATTAGTCGGAAGTTCTTCTAACGTAGAACAATTAGCCTACATAGTTAGAGCTATAATCTTAGCTTAGAAAAGAACTACTCTTTATGTTTTACTTCTATATAAAGGTAAATTATTCTTTTATTTAAGAGAGTAGAATCTTTTTATTATATACACCCTTGCTAGACTCTCTAGATAAGAAAGAATACGCTTCTAAGATGCTAAATATAGCTCTAATTTATATAAAAGAGCTACTCTTAAAGTTATATATCTATATATAGTCTAATAGTTCCTCTACTAGAGAAAAGAGAATCCCCTATATCTCTAATATAGTAGGCCCTTTCTATATAGAAGTATATATAATTTAGAATCTAAGTGACACTTAGATTTATAGTAAAAGACTACTCTCTATCTATAATAGTCTAGTACTTACTTCTAGTATAATTATCTCTAGGTATCTTCTATACCTATACTAGGTTCTACTATTATAAGAGAATTACTCTATATTATTAAGTACCTAAGTTTAGCTTTTAATTAGACAAGAAAACTACGTTTAATTTCCTACTACGCCTATCTTAGTAACTATTTTATATACCCAAAAAGCTCTTATACTAGAGACATTTTAATAAATATAAATTTATGCTAGGTCTTTTTGATATATAAAAATTAGCCCATATAAAGATCGTCTATATTTATAGAAAAGCGCTACTGTCCGTCTCTAGCGTTACCTACCTTAGTAACTACATTATATAGAACTTATAACTAAGATATAGCATTTTATATACTAGCGCTAGGTTCTTTAGACTAGAGAAATAAAGATAACTTTAAGTATGTTTAGTTTATCTAAAAGAGCTATCCTTAATCCTCTATGTTGTTTGCCTTAGCCTAGCTAGCTTTGTCTAACGTCTCTAAATGTTTAAATGTTTTATATAAACGCTAGGTTCTTTAGACTAAGGAGAACGAGACCTATGTTCTAAAAAAACGTAAGTACGGCATTGTTGATAGGAAGGTATTATCCTTAATCTAGTAAGTCCCTTGCCTAATAGTAACTTTGCTTCTATAAGTCCGAATGTTGTTACATCTAGTCCTTCGATCTTTCACATGTTCGTTAAGTTCTTTATAGCGCTATGGACAACATATAGTATATAGCAATACAACAACGCCCTCTCCTTTAGAAAAAGAGCCATTCTAAGTCTATTTAGACGCTCGCTCTAGTGACGACCTCGATTCTGTTAGCCCGACCATTCTAACATCTAAGACCTTCTAGTGCTAAGGTCTTTTCTAATACCTACATAGTTCTCACAAAGTTGCTGGTCCACTGCAGGCTAAAGAAACCCGCTTCAATGTAATTAATGCATGCAAAACAATCTTGTAGACCGAAAAGAAGGAAGTTCAGACCTATACCTTTCATAACGTGGTGTCAACAGACGCGCATCGGATTTCTGCATTCGACTGCAACCAAAATTTCATGGATTGTTCTTGCAGCTCACTGCGCGATGTATCTTGAGACTAGACACGTTGCGTGGAGTTCCCGAAATGCATTGACCAGCGCTCAGAATTCAGATTCCTTTTTGCGGAAATTCTCGGCCTAAGAATGACGTAGATCAAGTCAATCTTCGACGGCACATGTAACAGATTCTTGATTGATGGCGGACTGCATATGGACTGCATCTCGCCGACGGAGCGTACCCATCGAACGGATAAAAGATGGTTCTTGCCGTTGGCGAAGATCAGAGTGAGATTGTGATGAATCTATCTGAACATATCTCAATGTGGTTCATAGCGGTCTATATATTACGTCTCGCTCATGGTTCATCGCGGTGCCGGGCTGCTTTGCTGCACAGAATGAAACGAGTGCAAACTCAAAGGCCAGCAGGCTCGGGCCAATCCAGGAGTTGTGGAACAGGACTCTCGCGATCGCCTCTTACATTAATCGTCACGGCAAAAGTAACGGAATGAGAAGTCTGTGAGGGAATGAAAGCTTAATTGGCGGGCGTGCTCTTGTTTCCAATATCGAATCTATTGCGGATGCTATACAACACTGACTGTGACCTTCTGCATCAAGCCAGCACTGGAAACCTCAGTGTATCTTTCTCGGATTCATTTATGCCACAGCAGTGACAGAGGTCTCTGGCACAAAGAAGTTCGGTTCTTGTTTGTCTGCATCGGAGCTGGTTGCAGCGTATACCGTGTCGTTGCCATAGTAGTTGTAGGTAGACCCGGCTTCGACATCGTTGACTGTGTAGCGGAGGAACAGGGTGTTTGAGGCCTTTTCAATGAAAGCGGAGATGCTGCTGCTCTCCCTGCCGGTCGAGGTGCACTCTTTGTAGTCGGTATCGTCGTCTAGGTTGCCATTGCAGTAAACTGGCGTAGAGACGCATGGGTGGTTCGCGCTGTCTCCGGATACGGTGGCGTTGAAGTACCAGTAGCAGCCAACGGTGCAGCCGTAGATGAAGTTGGAGACTTCGAATCCTTGCTGCTGGTCATTGGATCCAGCAGGCACCGGAGATGCGTTGGCAAGCGCCAGGCTGGCGGCGGTAGCGGTGAGAATGTTCTTGAAAAACATGTTGGGTGATGTGATCAAGTAGAAGAGGATCAAGTAGGATGGCAGCGTCGTTCGGGCAAAAGCTGTCTATGGTGATGGGATGGAAGATGAAGGGATAGAGTGAAGAGGTGAAAGGGGATTGTTTACGCTGCTATATAACTACTTGACAACTCGGACCTTCGATTCAAGCGTGAGATCTGCGGTGACACTTCCCAAAAGCAGTGCTACTTTGCCTTAATAAATACGAGCGGAGCAGGCTTACAGCTGGTCTCAAAACGCATTAGTTTGGAGAACCATGTAGAGCAATCACTAAATATAGTCCATCTTCCCCACGCCGTGCTTGAAGCGAGCTTGCGGCTCCAAGGCAGGCCAAAGCCGATTCGGTCAAGTCTGGAACAAGCTCTCGTGTTTTGGCCCAAATACGTCACTGCGATCTGCACTCGACGTTTGCCGTGCTCGTGATTCGAGGCGATACGTGTATTATGTAGGCTCTACCCTTACTGTTGCAGCAATGGGACCACCGACTTCCACTCCGACGTAGGATACTACGCACGGGAACTCGGATGTCAAAGAAGGCTCCAGTATGATTTTCGTACTACCGTATACTAGTAGATCAGTCAAACAGAGCGCTTGTCGCGCCGTAGATCGAGAAAAACCCATGCGCAACGAACAGATGTACGAACCCGCTAGGAGCTCGCCGGAATACATGCCCCGCGGAGGTGTTTGTCTTGCGAAGTGCAAGAGGAGAAATTAGCGCACTAACCCACTGCAGAAAGCACTTCAACTCGCAGTCAAACCATATGTTGCTCCACCTGCCTTCTTCTTCTTTGATCTAAATGCAAGGCTCTACCACTCGCCCCAACCGCGCCATCCACCTCCGTGTCTGTGTCCATACGCATATGTTGGGGCAGCGCACGTGGTGTAGTCTGGTGCAAGAATGGTCAGTAACTTTCGCAAAATAGCTAAGATATCTCACTTACAAGTAGTGGTGCTCTTGCACATAGAAATGAACCCTTGAGACGAAGTTGATAGAGACTCAGAGCCACCAGGCGCCGTCATAGATCCAACCACTTGAGCGACCGTCGTTGTGACGACTTGAGGGGTCGATGACGATCCAATTCTTTCCGTGACCGTCTTTGTGACCACTGGGGGAGATTGGCCTGGTCCTTTTGTTTCCGTGACAGTGATGACCGGACCCGTCGTTTGAATAACAGTAGTTGTGACGATCTGGGGCGTTGTCATTGTACCACTTGATTCGATTATCTTTGTCGTTGTCGATAATCCCACTGACTGCGTGACCGTGGTCGTCTGGATCAAAGTGGTTGTGATGGTCTGAGGCGTTGTCCTTGTACCACTTGACTCGATTACCTTTGTCGTAGTGGGAATTCCCACAGATTGGGTGACGGTTACAGTGATTATGATGGTCGTAGTAGTCCCGTAGCCTGGGCCACTCGTCCGTGGAGTAGTTGGAAGTGGACTGGTGATTCCCGGCGAAGTTGTCGGAGGCATCCCAGCTGGTCTTGTGAAATTGGAAGACCCTGTCGGCATACTGGAATTGGAGGTCATGTTCATCGTTGGAAGCATTGAAGGGAATAACGAGGTAGCCGAACCCAAGCTGGAACCCATTGAGGACCCAAAGCCTGGGCTTGTCGACCCCGAAGGAACAAAAGACGGCATGCTCGAACCCATTGATGGCCCTATGCTGGATCCCATTGATGATGCCTTACCGGAAGTCATAGACGATCCCACACTAGAAGCCATAGATGATCCCATACCAGAGGGTAGTGACTGACTTATGCTGGAGCCCATCGATGTTGCCCGGCCGGAGGTCATGGATGATCCCATGTTTGAGCCAGTCGGGAATCCTGACGAGTTTCCAGGCGCAGTTGGCATTGAGACCATACTAGATCCCTGCAGGGTCGTGCTGGAAATCATGCCAGACGTGTTCGTGGGCGCATTGGGTGTTGACACCATGCTGGAGCCCACAGATGTTGACGAAATGAAGCCCGACGTTGTTGAGTTTACCGTGACGGTCGGCGGTGATGACATACCAGATCCCATTGAAGGTGCCATGTTGGACCCACTTGGTAGAGGCGTGCTGGGTCTTGGAGTCGTTGAGTTTGCCTGCGATCCGGCTGGCATGGACGACATGGTAGGCTTCATCGAGTTCATCGAAGACGCCATACCTGGGCCACTGGGTGAAACAATGCTGGATCCGGGCGTGGTAGAATTTGCTGGCGTTCCACTTGGCACGGAAAACACACTGGATGCCATAGAGGATGGCCTGCTGGAGCCGATGGGTGAGGACATGCTAGAGCCCAACATCGTCGAGTTTGATGATGCTCCACCCGATGGAACAGACATACTTGGACCCATCGAAGACATCATCCTCGAGCTAGTTAGAGAAGGCATACTAGAGCCAGGCATCGTCGAGTTGGCCGATGGCCCGCTCGGCACAGAAGACAGACTAGATCGCATGGAAGATGCCATACTGGAGCCAGTCGCCGACGGCATGCTCGAGATGACCCTGGTCGAATTCACTGATGGCCCACCTGGCATGGAAGACATTGTCGATCGCACTGAAGATCCCATTGTTGATCCCATTGAAGATCCCATTGAAGACCGAATACTAGAACCACTTGGTGAAGGCATAGTAGAGCCTACATTGGTCGAATTGGCTGACGGGCCACTTAGCATTGATGACATGCTTGAACCAATAGAAGAACCAATACTTGAAGCCATCGACGACGGCATTCCAGATACTACCGTAGATGTATTGGCAGATACCGTTCCTGTGGACATGAAACTGGAACCTGTTGGCGAAAATATGCTAGAGCCTGTCATTGAAGGAAGGACCGTTGCCATACTGGTTGTGTTGGCCGACACGGGCGTTGAGGCAAACGACGAAGCAGACGATACCATGGATGAATTGGCGGGTCCCATGGAATTCGTCGTTGCCATACTTGACATCGTTATGGAGCCAGCCATTGACCCTGTCATGGAGGAAGGCCGAGCAGTACCTGAAGTTGTGTTCGACATAGCCGAAGTAGATGCAAAAGAAGATCCAGTAGAGGCAGGCGGTCGAGTGCTAACCGATGAGGAGTTGGAACTGGGTATCGCCATTGAAGACATACCTGAGCCATTTGACGTCGATGGAAATGATGATCGCATGCTGGAGCCCATACTGGAGCCCATGCCGAAGCTAGACGGAGTAGCAGTCGTGGTATTGGCTGAGTTGGAGGTGGACATGAACGAGGAGCCCACGGAGTTCGTGAGAGAGCTCATACTTGATCCCATGCTTAGGCTCGGCCGGGGGGTGGCGGTTGTGGTATTAACTGAGTTGGAAGCGGACATGAACGAGGAGCCCATGGAGTTCGTGAGAGAGCCCATGCTAGATCCCATGCTGGGACT
Source organism: Hortaea werneckii (assembly GCA_037044905.1). Taxonomy (NCBI): domain Eukaryota; kingdom Fungi; phylum Ascomycota; class Dothideomycetes; order Mycosphaerellales; family Teratosphaeriaceae; genus Hortaea; species Hortaea werneckii. The sequence continues at coordinate 35,252 of JBAOKB010000031.1, read as the reverse complement.
CATTGGAGTGACAGTTGTGGAGTTTGTTGCTGGAGACGTAGCTATGAACGAAGAGCCCATCGAATTAGTGTTAGTCGCCATGCTGGAGCCTCGGCTTACGCTCGAGGGCGGAATAGAACTTGTAGAATTGGCCGTAGGGGAGGTTGACATGAACGAAGAGCTCATGGAGTTGCTTGAGGATGCCATGCTAGAGCCTAGGCTTCGGCTGGACGGTGGAGCAGAGGTGGAAGAATTGGTGGCAGAAGAGGTCGACATGAAGGAAGAACCCATGGGGCTCGTAGACGTCGAGCCAGAGCTTGACGAATTACCTGGCGAAGTGGGCTGAGAGACTATACTTGAACCGATTGACGATCCAGCACCCGGCGAAGTAGATGGAGGAAGCATAGATGATCCCATTGAAGAAGCTGGTTTGGACGTCATGAAAGACCCGGAAGCAAGCGTGGTTGTATTGGCGACATTGCTGGTGGTGAAAGACGAGACCATGGAACTGACAGGAGATGAGGACTTGGTGCTCGCACTCACGAAAGATGAGCCAGTCGAGGCTGATAGCAAGGCTGTGGTGCTCATGTTAGTTTGGGTAGAAGTTGACACGAATGAGGAGCCCGCTGAGTTGGTCGAGATCGAGGAGCCCGGCGAAGTGCTTCCCATAGATGAACCGCCCTGAGAAGAAACAGGGACAGATGAATTTGCAGAGCTTGTCGAGCTGGGCGTTGAAGCAAAGGACGACCCAGCCGGTGTCGTTGAGCGCGACACAATCGAGCTGCCGCTTGGAGTAGAGGAAGAGGTGGGTTTCGATGTCATGATCGAGCTTGCAGTACCGCTTGCGAACGAAGAGGATGATCTACTGGTGCTGCGCATGGAGGACCCAACTGGCGAGGATGCGAACGATGAACCAGTCATTCTAGTCGAGGATGATACCGGACTAGAAACCGGGCTCGTCATTGAGGAGCCAATCGGCGAAGATGCAAAGGACGAGGCTGTTGTTCTGGTTGAAGATGACCTCGGGCTGGAGACCGGGCTTGTCATGGAGGAACCGACTGGCGAAGACGGGAAAGACGAAGCTGTTGTTCCAGTTGAGGATGACCTTGAGCTAGAAGTTGGGCTTGTCATAGAGGAACCGACCGGCGAGGACGGGAAAGACGAAGCTGTCGCGCCGGTAGAGGACGACTGCGGGCTAGGAACCGGGCTTGTCATGACGGAGCTGGTCCGAGTAGACATAAAGGATGACCCATTTAGGCCACCGCTGGACGACCTAGAACTCGAGCCTGGCATCGTCATTGAAGATCCAGCGGGCGTTGACGTAGTAGACGAGTCCGAAGGTCCAGAGCTCATTGAAGGCGACGATGCTACTGAAGTTACTGAAGATCCTCTAGAAGACGACGAAGTAGCAGGGCTCGAAGCTGCGGGAGATGAAGCAGTGGTTGATCCAGATGTTGAAGAGACGCTCATGGGCTGGCTTGGACTGGTGGTCGACCTGGTCGTCTCCAGGGTCGTCGTTTCTTTCGGACAGCCACATGGCGCATGGGCAGGACCCCAATACATTGCCTTGAAAGAGCGCACTGCGTTAGCACTCTCTAAACCAGGCGCGATTTCTTTTGAATACTCACCCATGGCTTGCAATTATCTGAAATGCAGGGTCCGTCGCCCCAACCGGTTTCCCCCTCCTTCATGGCAGCGTGAGTAGCGATGTGGTAGTCCTGATCACATTCTCCAAAAGCGTCCAGGGGGATCTTACAAGTGGCGTAGGAGCCATCAAAGACCACTGAGCAATAGCCATTGTTAGAACCAAAGGGGAACTTTCCGGGTGCTTGATTCTTGGGAGGTTCAGCCCCGAGATACACGTGAACCTCGTCGTACTTCTGGCCTGGGACGACAGGATATTCCACTGTCATATTGGATCCAGACATTAAGGTGCAGACACGCTTCCCGGTGGACTTTTGGCCAATGACCAGGTCCGTGCATTGCCTACTGCATTGCTCGGTGGAAGCCGCGGTTGCAGCGGCGGCCAAAAGCAGGGTCACCGCGACCTGGGAGACGAACATTGAAAATGACTGAATTGAATGGTTCGCTATACCGAGAGGTGCCAATAATGGAGACTACCGGTTAATAGTCGACCGGCTTATGAAGAGGAGGGTCTTGAGAACGACCGGTAACGAGCGGGCGGAGCAAACTTGAGAAAGTGCTCAAGTTTGACGGCCATACTGGATTTATGTTTGGACTGCATCAATCCGTTCCAGAGCTACTGGCGAGACAATGAGTAGGTGGACACGGGAACGCTCTGAATGCGACCTTGTCATTGGGCCATTCTCCCCCAACATGCTGCCGTCTTGAACGGTGATCAATGGTTTAGGTTGGTGTGCTTTACACTGAGGCGTCCCGCTAGGTCGACTAGCCTCGGTCCAGGTCGTGGCCACGAACGATAGACGCACGCATCCTTTGAAGTGTGGTAGTTGATGGACATGGGGAAAGCGTATGCTACAATGCCTAGTACCCCTGCAGACGTACGGGAACAGACTTGAACTTGCCTTGATTACACTTTACTAGCGCGTAGTTCCTGCATCGAGCGGCATGGCTTCTCCGCAACTGGGCCATCACACTGCAGATCCAAGTCCGCCGCCTGAAGTCTGGGGAGGCATTTCCTCGAGATCGTGTTGAATTCACGTGCGGGATAAATGCAAAGCACCAGAGAAGACAGCACGTCCGAACTTACACCTCGGTGGTCGGCAGTGAGGGGTTTATTCATTCCAGGGGCACAGTTCCGGGGGCGGCGTAGGCGGCGCTCCCACCACTATTCTGAGCCGTTCTTTGGGAGGAGTGGCAATTCGGCGAGCAGCAAGCAGCCGCCAGGTGCAGAAGCTTCGATGTGGAGGAAGAACTGATGCTGCATCGTGCTGTTCTTCGTTGTCGGTCAGTAGGCTCATCACTTGCCCGCCCTTGAGTCAATGCAGATGCAGATACTCCATCTTGATGCATGTCGAGGAGGGCTATCGCTTGACAGAGCTCGCGGCGATGGATGGGTGAGCGCAAGAGCTGTCGTAAGCAGGTGACTTGGAAATGAGGTTGCCTCGGTGGTTGGCATGTGCAGACTTTGGAGTCAGTACACGTTTGCGTCATCCATTGGGAAGAAGTTGGAGATGGGCGGCTGGGGTGGGAGGAGGTGCGAGAGAAAGGCCTCGGAAAGGATGACAGCGGAAGTTACCGCAGACCTCACCTCCTCACCTCATCTTGGCCTCCCAATGGGTTGTCATCGGTGTGTCGGGGCCTGGGCTCAGACTCCCCATCAGGAGCGCGGGAGGACAACACGTCCACAGTATTTACTTTGATCACAGTGACAACCGGTATGAGAGGTAGTCTGGGAGGAAGCTTTAGCCGGGTGGAAGCAATGGTGGCACAGTAATGGCGAGGCGCGTTTCCAGGAAGACTTCAGCAACCTGAGTGTCGAAGCTCCGTGGAGAAGACGGGACGACGGGACTTGGTGGAATTGGTTCTCCTACCCACAACTTCTGCCCTCGAACAGAAGTGTTGGCATGTCTCATCACCTGCACGTGACCTCAAATTTCCCTCTCCCGTCCGCCGCGGCAGTCACATCATCGGACAGTCAGGTATCGTACGAACCTTGGAAGCCGAGTCAACTGGTACATCAATAGAAAATATTCAGGAAGATATTCTCTTCTTGGCGCAATGGACACAATACGTAATCTTGGCTCGCAACTTTACAGCAATCTGCCTGACCTTAATCAAGAACACCATCATCGAGTTCGAGAACAGATTGGAAAACAGCTGTCTGCGGAAGAAGTGCAAAATCACCCGGAGTTCCAACATGTCAACTGGGATCTGCCTTATGAGAGACGTGAACTCATCGATGTCGCAGCTGGGCGAGGCGGTCCTTTCAAATTGGCTTACGAGCTGCACGGCAAAGGACCGAGTAAGATTGTGGTACGCTTTCGATTCCGAACCACATGCTCGGAGCAACAGACGTGGCTAACCCGTCCTACATCAGTGGATAATGGGTCTTGGCGGCTACATGAAAGCATGGCAGCGACAGACTAAAGACTTTGGCCACACAGACAGCGACAAGTACTCCTGTCTGGTCTTTGATAATCGCGGAATGGGCAATAGTGACAAACCTCTCTTACGCTATACTACCAGTGAGATGGCTAAAGACATCGTCGAATTGCTAGACCATGTGGGCTGGAAAGACCAGCGGAGTGTACATGTGGTTGGTATTAGCATGGGTGGCATGATAGCACAAGAGCTTGTAAGGCTGCTCATAAAGTGCTATGCCTATTTGGGTCGCTAAATCGTCTCTAGGGACTCCTGATACCCGATCGAATCTGCAGCTTGAATCTCATCTCAACTGCTCCTCGCATCGTTCGTACCCTCCCATATCTCGAAAACCTCCGCAACAGGATCAATCTTATGGTACCCAAATCGATCGATGCTCAAATAGCCAAGGTGAAGGCGGACTGCTACTCTGCCGAGTGGCTCAAAAGACCAGACGACACGGAGTATGTCAAAGAGCCTTTCCCAACGAACGGCGACCGCTTCGCAGCTGGCGAGCTCTCGAAGCGCCTGAGTCCCGGTATGTTCACACGCCAAGGATTCTTGTGTCAACTCTATGCTGCTGGGTTCCACCACAAAGACGCCACCCAACTTAGCCAGCTTGGAGACCTCGTTGGTCGTGAACGGATCATGGTGTTGCACGGAACTGGTGATCACATGATCGATTTCGTACATGCCCAAATGCTACTCAAAGAACTGGGTGGCGAGGAGGCGGGAGTGACCAAGAGCTTTCATGAAGGTATTGGACATGTCGCACCCTTTGAGATCAGAAGTGAATTCAAACGAATCATCGCCGAAAGGGTGCGGAAGACTGAAGCCTTAAGGACCTAGTTTCTAGGCATGACCAGTGCGAATATTTCCACAGCCAATCATGCGCCGGCTGAAAGTGACATCCATCGTCAAGTATGAATTGGGAAATCGCGTTGGGAAGGCCGTTCACTACACTGCCACGCTCGCCGATGCCCATCGCAGTCCATTTGGGCAAGAGAGAATGCGGGAAAAGTCGGGCACAACATTCGGTGCTCCTCAGCCTCCAATGATTGGTCACGAACATTCTACCTCCGTACTGCAGGTACGAGCTCACCAGCGACTTCGTTATTTGCAGACGGAAGCCGGTGGAGGTGCCACCTGGAACGACAGGACATTGACGAAAAGACGGTCTGAGTGGTAAGCAGTCGCAAGCAATGTATTCAGCCTCAGCAAAAACCCTGAACTATAGGACTGGCAAGCTTCGAGTCTGCTTCTTCGAGAGCAAGCAATTGCAAATTACCTTGCGAGAATGCACATTGCCTTCTCACTTGAGATGCTGTAGTCACGTCCAGCGGAGTCCTGTGTGTGAGAGAATGATATGAATCTGACTCTCTACTATCTGCTCACAATCATGAAGCATCTGTCAATTTGCTGAGCGAGTATCTCATCCCCTCAAATGAATTGGTCTTCTCTGCCGTACCTCTGAATTGATCCCACGCAAGCAGTCTCCACTTGAATGGAGGAAATGCAATGCCTTCCACACCGTCGGAATCTTCAAACATGTAAATGTCTCTCTTCGAATTGCCACTGCATATTTCTTAATTCATCGCGGACGCCGTTGGTACACCATTGCAGCTCAGAGCATTTGAGGTGCGGAAATATTCCCGCAGTTCGGTCGCAATGAGACCCATCAGCCGACTTCGCCTTGCGTCTTGCTGCGAAGCGATAGCAATCAAGCGTTCAATACATAGAACCATCATCTCATTCCCCGATAGTGGAGTCGGCCGCAGACTTCTCCGCAGCGATAATGTAGACTCGCGCACAGCAACATCTCCTCGCGGCAGACAGATCTCATGACTCGTGTGCGGGACACTTCGCTCTCCGGACAGACACTTCCATCGTGCGTCATAGCATTCGGAGTCGGATAAAACCATCAGGATCCAAGGAAGCATCGCAAGAGTATGTTGCAGCATGTGCTCGATGTTCCATCCATTTTGAATGCTCCGTATCAGTACTATCCACGAGAGTCTCATCCAAGGCAAAGGCGGATACCGGCAAGCTCACTATGAAAGACGCGTAACGCCAAGAACTTTTTCCCATTGCGCTCCACCACTACTGGAACATTTATTACACGGCACTCTAGATTGGTCCTTGAGCCTTCTGGGTTCTGTGGGACATTGAGATTCGTCTATCCTGTAATGTCTGGCTTGTCTTTAGGTGACCTCAGCAGTCTGCCTATAGAGACCGAAGAGCCCGAGTTTGAAGTAGACTGGGTACTTGTCTACGACTTCAACGAGATTGGTTTGCCTTTCAAGGTCCATTGAGATAGTAAATGTGCTGATGGCCTTTGCCAGAGTCATCCGAGGCGATCGAGGAGTTCACCACTCTTATCAAAGATCTAGAGACGGTGGGTTTACAATGCCAAGTGCGTCATGGCTACGGACTGTCCGTCCTGGTCCTCCTACGGGTACCACGAAATTTGCTGGGGAATGAAGTTTATCGTTCAAGGTGCGTTCAAGAACGAAAGACCACATCCGCAGCTTGAATATGTCTAATATGCTGCAGAGTAAAGGATTGGCTGTTTAGTATTGTCCACACACGCCCCATCGGAGACAAGTCGACGGTGGTCAAAGCCAAATCTTCAGCGGAGGCGCTTCGAACGGTGTATCACCTCGTTACCTGGACTCATGAGCAAGGTGGCGCAGGCGTCACCGCCAACTTTGGCCAGTGGACGAGAATCAGAAGCTCCTTTCCTCCTCATGAAGCCGGTGCTACCCGAAAACTGCTGGGCCGTCTCGCCAGAAAGATGGTTATTAATATGGACGACCTAGACCGGATCAACGATCTTTTTGGAGAAAAGGTCGGTCCTTCTCTACCAATCGCATGGTATTGCGTACTGACAGTGTTTGCAAGGTTGCTTTCTATTACGCATTCATCCAATGCTACTCGCTGTTCCTTATTGTGCCTGCTGCAGCAGGTGTCATGTGTTGGATATTCGGTGAACCTTTTTCTTTCACCTTCGCCATCTTCCTTCTGGCCTGGGGCATCTTCTTCACGGAGTACTGGAAGCGACAGGAAATCGATCTCAGTGTCCGTTGGAATGTCCGAGGAGTCGCGGCTCTTAAGGTCAATCGTCCGCAGTACACATGGGAACGGCAAGACGTGGATCCAATTACTGGCCAAGTCAGGAGAGTCTTTCCCATCTACAAGCGTCTCGCGCGGCAAGCACTGTTCTTTCCGTTTGCCATACTAGCAGGTCTGGCTTTGGGGGCTGCGTTAGCTGCCACGTTTTTCCTTGAAGCCTTCATTTCTGATGTCTACGATGGCAGCACAGAGGATCATCATTGGGTATGTTGAGAGCAGAGCTGTTGCGGTGAGAGGGTGTGCTAATTCATTGGTTTCCAAGGCTTTGTCATATCTCCCAACTATCGTATTGTCGTGCTGCTTGCCATTCATACTCTCATGGCTGACATCTATCGCATCACGTATGTCAGAGTACGAGAATTATCGCACGAACGACGACTACGACCTCGCTCAGACACGGAAGACCTTTGTCCTGAACTTTGTCGTTTCCTTTCTACCCATCTTCATCACGGCTTACATTTACGTGCCATACGGGAACCGACTACTACTTTACTTCACACCATCGAGCTGGACAGCGGCCATTAAGGTGTTGCAAAACCTTCAGATCGATCCTGAACGTCTGCAGCAAGAAGTCATCTCATTGTCAATGACTGGCCAGGTGATGAGTTTTGGGGAGGAGGTCGTAGTGCCGTATCTCCGCGGAAGAGCCAGCGCAAAGTGGCGAGAGTACAAACGCGACAGCCAAGTCTCACGATCGATGCATATGAGGGGAGACAGCGACCAGACTGAAAGAACGTTCCTGAAAGACTCGCCACATGAAGCTGCAATGCTTTCTAGGATCCGCTGGGAAGCGGAAGCAGATGTTTACGACGTGCACGAGGACATCATGGAAATGTGCGTCCAATTTGGATATCTGGTTCTGTTTGGCGTCGCATGGCCTCTCATGCCCCTTGGATTCCTCGTGAACAACTGGATCGAGCTCCGAGGCGATCTGTTTAAGCTCTGCGAAGGATCCCAGCGACCAGCGCCCATCCGAGCCGATTCCATTGGACATTCCATCGCAGCGCTGGAGCTTCTCACGTGGCTTGGAAGTCTATCGACGGCAGCATTGGCCTACCTTTATCACGGAGAGCAACCTATGTCCCAGATCCGGCTGTCGTACCTGTTGCTCATTGTCTTCATCTCTGAGCAAGCTTTCCTGGGCTTCAAACTGCTTGTCAGCTACAGTCTGTCCATTATAGGATCTCAGGTGGTCAGGGAAGCCGAATCCAAGCGGTTTCTCATGCGAAAGACGTATCTTGAGACATTTTCGGAAGAAGCAGCGAGCACGTCCCAGGAAGAGCTCGCACGCATCCATGCTACGGGTCAGCGGTCTGAGGATGCGTCTCCGAGGGAGAAAGGGATAGAAGCAGAGAAGCAATCTCGTGCGACCACAGAGACCAAAGCGAAGAATCTCAAGGACGGACCGGATGTTCAACCCATGAAAGAAGGGTCGCGCGAAGAAGACGATTACCAGACGGAGACGGCGCAGCGATTTTGGGAGAGCAAGAAGGAAGATCAGATGAGCACGGTCGAGGCGGGAGCGAGGCTGATTGTGGCGCTGAAGGAGCTGCATCAGCACCGGATCAATCATTTGCCGAGTAATGATGTGGACAAGTCGAAGTGAATGTGTAGGGACTTTACATAGAGACACACACGAGTATGTAATAGTAATAATACCAAAAGGGGGAGTTGTTGGTTTGTGCCTGCATGTTCGAGAGTGCCATCGGATGTGAGCAGAGCAGGCTCGGAAGCAATGGGATGATTACGTAATTGAGAATTAAGCTTTCCAAGCGCGTCATTCCCAGGCGTTGGCGCGTCGTCCACCTTCAGGGAAATGTTCCCCGTCGTACGATGCGAAAGGAAGAATCAACTAATAATAATTACGAGACTCCCTTCTCTTTCCCTTCCCTTCTTCCGCATCCCATTGCGCTTCTGGGATAGAGACGGCCATTGCGATCGCAGTACCCACGTGATCACCCATCATGGCTCCCAAAAAGGCCTCCTCAACATCAACATCAACATCAGCGCAAACCGAGAAGCCGCATGGCTATGAATTCGGAGGCCCGTAAGCTCAATCCCCACTTCACAGCTCATTGTATCATCTCCATACATATGACCGGCTCCGACTAACTTCATTTCCCAATGCAGCATCGGCGCCCTCTTCATCTCCTTCGGCCTCCCCGTCGCCTGCTACGCCTTCGCCTTCCTCTGCAACGACGTCTCCGGCTGCCCTGCTCCATCCCTCCTCTCGCCCACCAAGCTCTTCACACCCCCGATCCTCTCACGCCAGGCGGGCTGGCAACATGCGTTGGATGTGCTCAAGGTCGAGGTCGGCTGGCCCGGTTTCGCCGGCTTGCTGAGTCTGGAGGCCATGCTCGGCGCATTGGCATGGTATGGCCTAAGTCTGCTGCTCTACGTGCTTTTGCCGGCCAAGGAGGTCGAGGGCACGGAGCTGAGATCGGGTGGCAAGCTGATGTACCGCATGAATTGTAAGTGGATTGCCCCATCGCCGTGTAGACTGTGGAGGAGACACTCTCTGACAGCATGGATACAGCATTCTCTTCCGCCCTGGTCATCCTTGGAATCTGCGCCGCCGGTACCTGGGCGCTTGGCCCGGACTTCCAGGTCTGGACCTTCATCAACCGCAACTACCTCCAGCTGATGACTGCAAACCTCCTCATCTCCTTTGCGCTCGCCACATACGTCTACGTCCGTTCCTTCGAAGTTAAGCCGGGCAACAAGGAGCTTCGTGAGCTGGCCGCCGGTGGTCACTCAGGTAACATGCTGTACGACTGGTTCATCGGACGCGAATTGAACCCGCGCGTCACAATCCCGCTGCTCAACACCGAAGTCGACATTAAGGCGTTCATGGAACTCCGTCCCGGCCTGCTCGGCTGGATCATTCTCGACCTGGCCTTCATGGCCCATCAGTACAAATCTTACGGCTACGTCACCGACTCCATCCTCATCGTCACCGTCTTCCAGGCCCTCTATGTCATGGATGCCCTCTACAACGAGCCTGCCATCCTCACCACTATCGACCTCACCAATGACGGTTTCGGCTTGATGCTCGCCTTTGGTGACCTTGTCTGGGTGCCTTTCATATACAGCCTCCAAGCCCGATACCTCTCGGTCCACCCTGTCATCCTTGGTCCGCTCTACGTTACAATCGTCCTCGGTCTCCAGGGTTTAGGCTACTACATTTTCCGCCAGTCCAACAGCCAGAAGAACGCTTTCCGCACGAACCCGAACGACCCTTCCGTTGCCCACCTGAAATACATCGAAACTGCCTCCGGCTCCCGCCTCCTCACCTCCGGCTGGTGGGGTACTGCCCGCCATATCCAGGAATATGGCGAAGAGGCGATACAAAGTATGGCCGGATCAAGATGCTATAAAGAAAGACCAGTATGATGTTGGCAATGAAGAAGCGCTCCAACAAGCGACCAACGCCGCCTGCAGGCCGGAGGTGAGGCGCAAAGGCATTGAGTGCAACAGCCTCAAGGGCCGAGAACACTGCCGCAGCTACAAGGACGTCGCGAGTCTTCATGATGGTTGATGTAATTGAGGTGATGATCAAGAGAGACGGAAGGACGAGGAAATTTAAATTCTCCGAACGGACTGGCTCACCTTTGGTTGCTGCCTACATTATCTATGGTATTTCAATCATACGACCGCCGTTCATCATCTCCTGGACCCAAGAAAGTTTGCGCCCATCGTTGGAGTGCGGTGGGTCGGTGTGCCTCGGTACCCCAGATCGTCACTCCGCTTACCCCATCTCGGCATTTTCACATGCTTGACAGGCGTCGACATGCGTGTGGAAAATCAGCCATGCTCGCCATGCTGCAGCCTGCCAGTAGTAGTCTTGATCCCAATGTACCTACGTATGCTTCGAGGGGAATTCCTGAGACATATCTTGGCGCTCGTCTTTGGCAATATGGATTCGACTCACTCGAGCCATGAGACATACTTTGGCCGAGTCGCCGCTGCACACGCGTCCGTCTGGGTTCGCGAAGAATTCCAGCCTTTGACGTAGCTGCTCCTTCTGAACCGGCAAATGCCATGTTACCCAAGACACCCAAAAGCACCACCCCAAGACCAATGCATGTGAACGAGAGCGAGCCAACCTGCAAATTCCGAGGCATGCCTAGATGATAGAAACATTCGCCATAGATTTGCCCTCTTCATGTGCCCAGCCTACGTTGCTCGCCCAGTCCCATCCCCCTCTCCTTCTGGAACAGGCGCCTTGTAGCGGCCTTCTGCTGCTCTCGGCAAGAAGAAGCACAAGATGTTGAGGCCTAGCGTAAGCACGATAAGTAGTGCCCAAATCAGATGACCGTCGAGGATTTGTCCTTTGACGCCAGCGGCGTAGATGCTTGTAAATGCTACGGGAGCAAAGGCGCGCACAGCCGAGCTCACCGTGAGACCCAACGCATTAACCGTCGCGAGTACGGTCGATGAAGGCGATATGTCGTTGAGGCAAAGCTGGACGCATGCTATCAAATGCATCAGCGAGCCGCCTGGGAATGGTATTACTGAAATCACTCACCGTAGGCCATAGCGACACCGCTCCCCATCACAAGGAAGGGTGGCCAGATCGCCCAGAATGCAGTCTCCGAGCCATGTCGTAAAACCTCGTTCAGGATCGGGTACCCAGCGAACATCAAACCCCATGCGACGGCGCACACTCTGAGGAGATTGCCAGTGCCCAACCTCTTCTGGAGAAAAGGGAAGGCAAGAAGCATCCAAAGACTTTGGCTCGCACCGGCAATAGCAAGGACTCCGGCGATCTGCTGGTCGCTGAACCCCCATCCGCCCAACTCAACATCCGTGTATAAAAAGACAGGGTTCACAGCAGTATAGCCCAGACCCAGCAGCATGACGTAGCCGAAGATGCCTAAAACCATGGGTACTCCTGGCGACTTGAGGACTTCAGTCGTCGACAATTGGGACTTGGCTTTTGCTCCAGAGTCAGCAGTCTTATCGAGTGTCTCTCTAAGCCCAAAAAGTGAGGTCAGGGTAGCAGACAGGCAGACAGCGCCTGTCGCATACGTGGAAAGGGCATAGCGATATTGCCCAAAAAACGACCCAGGTACGAAGACATTGGGAAACTGCTCTGTCGGATTGGCAAGTCCGCCGCCTGCAAAAGCATTGAATTTTGCGATGTCCAGCTCTCTTGAATATTTCTGTCCTCAACGCACCTATCAAGGGTCCGATGAAAATGCCCAAATTCCTCATGAACATATACCAACTGAACGCCTTCGCCTGACTCCGCTTCGTGCAATTCTCACTGATCATCGTCCGCACCGTCACGACACTACCGGCAAAACACCCCGCCAAACACCTACACAGGATCATTTGCCACAGGGTCTGGCTCATGCCGAACAGTGCCGTGAACACCGACATCCCCGCCAGACTGAAGATGAGTACCGGTTTCCTACCAAATCTGTCTGCGGCCCGGCCGTAGAAAATCATTAGGACCATTTGGACTAGACTAAACAGCGATTCGATAATACCGGTCCAGAAGCCCACGCTGGATTGTGGGACGCCGGTCCGGAAGATCATCTCAGGCATGAATGGGAAGATGGCAAAGTAGGCGATGGGTTCCGTCATCGCCGTGTAGCAGAGAAGGAGAATCTGACGGTATGGCATCGGTTTCTCCTCTCCTTCTTCTCCTTCTTGGGCTTCCGCTCCAGTGCCATTTGCATGGCCATCAGGCGCTGCGGACGATTTTATGCTGCTTCCATTGGGCTTCTGGTCGTTACCAGATTCTAGGCCTGTGGTTTCTGGGACAAGTAAGAGAGGTGTGTTTTCGTCCGGATTAGAGATCATGGACGTCCTTCGTCGAGTGTTCGGGTCAGATTCTGCAGGGCCCGCCATTTGTCGTGCCCTTTTCTGGTTAGAATTGTAAGTTGTATTAGATGTGAAATGCCTCCTTGTAAGGAATGTCGAGACACTTTATCTCAGCGAAGGCCATGTACCAGCTCAACGAGCTGTGCTTGATAACAGTCAGACCAAAGGAAGAGTTCATACAGATCCTTTCAGCTTATACGTCTCATGTCTCAGCTGAAGGATGAGAGTAGTAAGATCCGCATTGCTTGCGGTGTCTCAAGAGGATTTAGCAGCTGCCTTTTCGAGACTGGTATGCTCCTAGTAGTCCCGGTGGTGTAGGACTCGACGGAAGTAGAAGCCGAGAGCGCCAAGATTTTGAGATAAGACTTGCGGAATCATCCGATTTGGAGACTTCTTTGCGATACAATCAGCAAGCGCTGAGCCAAACATGTCGCAGGACGCAGTCGTTTCTCGGAAAGAGAAGAAAGCGCAGAGAGATGCTGAGAGACATCGCAAGGGCAAGAAGAGAAAGCAGGATGAGAGCGAAGTGACTGGGGATCAGGCTCATGTCGCCGGAAATGAGAAAAACGTTTTGGCATTAGAGACGGGCGAGGCAGAAGCGCCGGCGAAAGCACCTCAGTCAAAGAAAAGAAAGGCAAGCGAAAACGACGAAGAGGGCGGACCGGAGGATGTAGCACCCAAAGAAAATTCAGAGGGAAAAGCAAAGGCGCAGCAGAAGAAGCGGAAGAAGCAAAAAACCGATACTACGGAAGGAGCTGTTGAAACCGGCGAAGCCGATGCCGCCTCAAAAGATCGCAAGGACCGTTTCGTCGTCTTCATTGGAAACCTGCCGTACGACACTACCGACGCCTCGCTACGAGCGCACTTCAAAAAGCTAGAACCCTTCATCCTCCGGCACCGCTTGGAGCCAAAGACCAAAAAGAGCAAAGGCTTCGCTTTCCTCGAGTTCGAGAACTACGATCGCATGAAGACCTGTCTCAAGATCTTTCACCACAGCTTCTTCGACCCTGAGGAGGCAGGCAAAGAAGATGTCAACGAGGGGCACGCGAGTGCTTCAAGAGGCAGGGCCAAGAAGCAGAAGGGCAGGAGGATCAATGTGGAGTTGACTGCTGGTGGTGGCGGCAAGAAGGAGAGTCGGATGGAGAAGATCAAGGCGAAGAATATTAAACTGGAGGAACAGAGACGACGGAGGATAGAGCAGGAGAAGAAGGAGAAGGCGAGGGATGAACGGAAAGGTGGTGCGGCACGGAAGGCGAAGCATCCCAAAGACGAGGTAGAGAAGGCCGCCGATATTGGTGGCGATACTGGTGGCATTCATCCGAGCAGGTTGGCGCGGATGCAGGGTTAGACACGTTTCGGCTTTGAGGACTAGCTGCAGCGTTTGAGTCTTCCATTAATTGCATTCTGGCAAATACCCGATGTATCTGAGCCGCGCGACTCGAGGATGAGTATAATCTTTCCGTGTACGATAAAAGCAACTACCGCTCTTTCTTCGAACCCCGAGATATCCCGATAGAAGCAATTGCAAATGCGCGTCGCCCTACCTTGAGAGAGCTTTACGACCAAGTACCGTTGGCAAATCCGAAATAGCCACTTTCCGGCATCGGCTTCCATGCATCTCCGCGACCGTCTGCTGTATTCAAATAGACGTTGTTGCCCCACCCTGGGATTGACAGTCAGCGTCATCTCAAATGTATCATAAACAATTGTTGTTCACTTACAATCCGGAAAGCTATAGCCGGGATAGCTAATGGCGAAGAAAATTATGATACCGGCAAGGGCAGTGCCAGTATCTACTGCAGCAGCAACAATGTAATTGTACTTTGCCCACCACGGGAAGAATCTGTTCTTGATCCAGTAGTTGAAAATTAGGTTGGTGAGCGCCCAGGAGCTATAGTTGATACCTGCAAATCTCACCAGTTAGCTTTAGAGCGGGCATACAGATAATGCATTACATGGGAAACCTCCCGGTTGCCGGTGGGACATTATACGTCCCGACAAACACTAGAGGCCAGTTGATATGCCGGAAGAAGTCCCTGCCAGTGTATTTCCAAGCCGCCCAGGTGATTATGGGAATAATCGCACCAATCCAAAAAAAGTGCAGCAAGCCGGAGTATATCTTTCCCACGCTGTATAGCCTGGCTGGACCAATGAGCCCCCATATAACAGAGCTGGAGTAGACTGTGCGGCCATTAGGGCAAGTGAAGTTGTCTGCCTGGTCAAGGGAGCAAACGTTCTCAATATTCCCCAGCATCCAGATTGTGACACCAGCTTGCGTGAGCGAACCAAGAAGGACGGCGAAGCCCTGTGCAAAGAAGACAGTGCGTGGCGCCACCTTGAAGTAGTGCCCGAGCTTCTGGTCCTGGGCGAAGAAAATCCCCTGGGAGACGACATCCTCGGAGAGGATCTTGAAGATCATGTTGGCGAGAGGCTTTCCCGCGAAGAGGTAGCCACCGATGAACTCGGAAAGCACGTTCAATTGGTTGGCGTCGACATTGGTGATACCCTGATTACTACCGTTAACATTCTCACCATTAGCCTGCGATAGTAAAGTTCACCATACCTGTATGATCCCGCATGGCACCATATAGACAGCGGGAATAACCAAGGCCAGGAACACACCATACACCGGTAGCTGGGTGTGGTATATCTCGGCTAGCACAATGGAGAGGGCTGTGAAGATGACTAGGATAGTCACATACCACCACCAAGGCACCTTCTTGTACGCCCGCATGAGTCGCCCATGGATATCTAGGGGCTGGCGGCCTCGAACAGCGTCCCAGATGTCTTTGCCATGCCAAAGATAGACATGAGTGATGACTGATGTGATTGCAGCGAAGCTGAGTCCGTATACGAACGCAAAGGTGGCGCTCAGATAAGGTGGCGAATATTCGGCGTACTTTGCGGCGTCGATTGTCCGTGTGTCCGAAAGGACTTTCGAGACATCATAGGCAGCTCCTGTGCGATCGTACACATCTGCAGTCATCATTGGAAGGTATGCAGTGAACCATGTGTTGGTATAGTAAAGGCCAGGGACAACAATCCAGAAGAAGAACGCGAAGCCGGCAAACACATTCAGAGCCGCCCAAGAGGGCGATAGCAACGGGTTAGTGTTGTAGGCAATCTGAGACCAGTCGAAAGTGATAGGGCTAAGTCCGAGACCGGTTTGGAATCCGAAAAGCTGGTTGATGACAATGTTGTTCGGGGCAATCCAACAGATCCAAGTGAAATAACTCAAAGCAACGAAAAGTCCACCAGGAAGCCAGTACCAGAAAAAGGCTCCGCCCAATACAATCATGAAGAACTTGAGCCTGGTGATCCGCCAGCCGTTCGCAATGGCATTCGCTCGGCTGTGAAGTGTATTCAGCAAAGCGCAATTGCCAAGGACACCAGGCCAGATAATCGATGCTGGTTCGACTAGCCATTGGTGGCAAAGGCCGGCTACACCGAACCCTAAGACCTGACAGCACATGGTCACCAACACGCTGAAGCCGGCCGGAAGCTCAAAGCCGTAGAACTTGATAGCGGCCTGGATAATACCTGTCGCATCAGCGCCGCCGGCGAATCCAATCGTAACATTAGCCATGATGACAATCACGACATGCTCCTTGATGTTGAAGTGATGGTCGGGATTGACCCTCCATGTGCCGAAGTAGGGCAGCTCGACAGAACAGATGGGCAGGATGTGCGCAAGCGCCACACCCATCGGAAACACTAGAAGCTCTGCGACGATGGAGACAATGTGCACAGCAGGATATCGGAGCGAGAAGAATTGATTGACTCCTGCGCCGATCTTGCGGAGTGGTCAGCGACCCCTCTCAGCCCGCAAAGCAAGGGAAAACGGTTTCCGTACGTACCAGTGTCCATATAGTCCCAAGCACCCACATACGTAAGGTGTTTACGGGCATATCAGGGTCATCCGTCTCTGGCACGACTGCTCGCACTTCGGGGTAAGGCGATGTATCGCTATCAACGTCTTCGATCTTGCGGTCTTCCAGCACATGACCCATGTCGACCTCAAGTTCTTGCATGTGCCCATGTTCCAAATCGACAGGCTGAATTGTCTCCTGGATTCCAGTCTTCTCCGGGACGCCTGTTCCGCCTTGCTCTTTGCTCTTACCATTCTCGTTCAATGTTTGGAGCTGGACACCGTCAGTGTCACGCCTGCTCGGCGCCCAAGGTCTGCGGAGGCGATTCATGTTATAAACATGTAGGACAGATTGCAAGCAAACGGGAAGGAGAGCAAGCAACAAACGACAAACAAAAAGAAATGTCGGGGAGATGTTGCTCTGTGAAATTGCCTGCTTCGTGATGGTCATGGGGACTTATCTACTGGCTGCCTACATAGTCGCAGATCTTATCAGCAAGTGAACGCACTGCAATGCGACACAAGCTACAGCGAAGCAAATCAAGCTCTGATAAGGGTTCCAAATAGGGCGGCGTACATTGAAAGCGACGCTTGCGGGTGCAACTGGTCAAACGATAGGCAGGATTTTGAGCATACCTGCCAATTCTAGCTTAGCGTTGCCCGACTTCCTTGGCCGGGGCGGCGACATTTCCTCCCATCTTGACCTCCATGTAGCCACAATCTCGAGCGTGTATAGAAGTGATTCTCGAGCTCGTCTGGGAACAGCATGGCAGTCAGTTTCTTGAAGAGACGAGCTTGAATGTGAGGTCACGCCTCGCCTGCTCGGTCATTTCTTCGCGCCTTCGCTCGAGAATAAGAGTTTCACACCGACCCAGGCAGTAGCTCTGATGCGTGCCGACTTGGATCAACTGAACAGAGGCAATGCCCAGGCTGTGGGCATGATATGTCTTAATTCCTTTGAGGTCACCGCAAGATCTGACCTTTGGACAAGCTTTAGCCAAGCAATTGCCTCCTAGCCAGTCCCGTTAGCGCCTTCTGACTGGCGGGCAAGATCATCTGCGTTGCTCCCATCAATCACTTGAGCTGCCAATGCCCTCATATCTTGCAAGTCTGCCTTGCTCTCATTTCCAGCTTTCAGTAAATCTCGCCAGGCCTCTAGCCTCTTGCCCCGCGCTTCATCTCCGACAGCCTGGTACTGCTTAATCATCCTCGTTGTGTCCTTGCCGGAACTCATAAATAGACCATCCGAACAGTGGCTGAGCAGGACCCAGATGAGGTTCTGCAAGAGATCCGAGCCTCTTTTCGTACCACGCATCGATTTGACCCTCTGCTGCAAAGTCTGCTGCTTTATTGTTCTCAGCCTATCGGCATCCGGTGCTTCGATTTTCTGCTTTCTTGCGAATTTGTTTACGGCCGCCTGGATATCTGGAAGTGTCTTGCTCTCCGCGCAAGCTTGTTGCATTTTCTCGAACTCCCTTTTCCGACCCTTATCTACCAAAAGATGAGCTTCTTTGGCTTGCTGTGTGACCGAAGGTATGGCCTCTCGTCGGAAATGATCTCCGAGAAATTCTTCAAGATGCTGCTTGAGCGTTTGATCTGTAATAGAAGCAACCCCTTTAACGTAGAGCACAATGGGAGCAATCAGGCGTTGCTTGACATGTTGTGCAAATTCCTCTGCCTCTCGCTCTTGCAATTCTCCTAAAAATCCACCGGCAGCATTTGCGATCTCTTCTTGGCAAGGCGTCTCTAATACTTCCTTCTCCAGAAGGTCTGTGCTGAGTTCCTGCAAAGCTTGAAGGACGCGGCTCACAACGGAGTCTAGAGAAGCCGAACCGTCTCGTTCATGCCACACGTCCGTGGCTACACTCGGGACCCTTGACTTGAGCTGGCCTAGAGAGCTTTCCAGGCTTGATGAAAGAAACAATATGGTGTCATTAGTCCTTGTTGAGGGTTGCGTGCTAATTGCTTGACCCGCTCGCTGTGCGGCTTCTGCTTCGACTTCTTGCCTCGTGTTTTCGGTGGCTTCGGATACCTCTATACGTGCAACGCCGTCACTCAGTAAGCGTTCGACATAGCTTTGGACTTTTTGGCTTTTCTCCTTATGCTGCCTCTCTTGCAAGATGGTAGTGTACGCGGTGGGAACAAAGAGCAAGCGCCCAGTGGAGAACTCTAGATCTCCTTTCCCTTGCTCCAAAGCGTCAACGGCCTTTTCTGCCCAATGATGGAGCAACGCCGAGGGAACGTCCGGATAGCGGCTCGTCAGGTCAACCTTCTCATCGCGAACCCCTTGAAGACATGAAAGAATGTTCTCTTCGGTTTGTGTGGCCAGCTTCGAGCTGTAATAATACGGCTCGCCAGATTCATCGTCTTCAAAAGATTGCACTTGCCCTAACTCGTGTGTGCCAGATTCTAGAAGACGCGAGAGAGAGTCGCTAAGTAAATCGAATTCGCTCTGTAGCCTTGTGGACCGACACACTTGTTGTTCCAGTAAGGCCGCAATGCTCTGTTTGACCTCTTGTGTGACAGGTTTGGGAAGAAGTGCTTGTGAGCCTCGATCCCAAAACAAATCAGTAGGATTAGACTTAATCAGCCAGTCGATGTCAACAACTCCAAGCCTGGAAGGAAGGTCTGAGAGGCGAATTCGCGAGGGTGAATTTTCTAGCAAGTGTCTGAAGTCATTCGTCACTGATCGCGAATCCTTGACATAGTCGTCGGAGCGTGTTCGCACAACTTTCGGCTCCAGAGTATTGGGCGATGAAGGAGCAAACGATTCCACTAAAGATGCAATATCTGGTGATGCAAATATCGGAGCCATTATCGAATTGAGACTTGCTGCTCGGCTTCAGGAACGGGAAGGCTGTTCTAGTTGGAACACGTTGCAATATCACAACCTATTGAGTGTCCTTCTAAAGTCTTAGAATTCTTGCCATTAAATAAAGATTATTGTGAGGAAAAGAGTGGGAGTATATCTAGTGCCAAATGCAGCGCAGTTTGCATGTGCAGGTGGTGAGGTTAACCGGAACGACGTTGGATTTGGTAGCCTGAGGCAACAATCTCGCCGGAAACATTCACTTCACTTCCGAGCTTTGACATGAGGTCATCCGCAGATTATCTGAACCATCTCGAATCCGTACGACACAACAACGGCGCTCGCCTAAAATCCACAGTTACCACCAGACCACCATCATTCGATCGACAGGGAGCGCGTGGGGAAGCCTCTAAATCCAGTAATGGCTAGCTCAACAACCGCGCTCGAGGTGCGGTCGCTGTACCGTTCGCTCTACCGACAAGCACGACAATTCGCCGCATACAATTTCAGAGAGTACGCCAAGAGAAGAACAACGGATGCCTTCCGGGAGCACAAGGGCGAGAGTGATGCGCGGCGGATACAGGAGTTGATGCAGTACGGGCTGAAGGAGCTGCAGGTGCTGAAGGTACGTAGGCAGTGAGGAAGCATGGGGATTAGAACGCTCTGTGGAGAGTGTCTGTCAAGGCACCGTGATGGCCGCAACGCCTGCAGAATCTTCTTGCTTCAAGGATGAGAGCGTTGAGGAGACAGGCGTTAGAATGCATGCTAACGACCTTCCGCAGCGGCAAACGGTAGTAAGCCAGTTCTTCCAGCTCGACAGGCTGGTAGTAGAGGGCGGCAAGTCTGGCAAGCAGACAGGAAAGCAAGGAGATATAGTACGACAGACAGAGCACGGGTATGTCCTTGGAACAAGCTTATCCTTTCCCAAGAGGGAAGAAACCAGTAAATGCTAACATTATTGCAGTTGGGACTAAGCGCACTTTTTCCAAAACTTCACTTTCCATCGTCAAAAGATACCAGCATTTGCCGGAGCACTTCCCCCGGGCTGTATAGTAAACGTGTAACAACAAGAAAAATGCGCCCCTTAATGACTCAAAAAAACGTGGATTTGCAATTTCCACATCTCCGAAATGTCCTCACCAGAACTTGTGCTATCCTGGACTCTCCGTCTTGATTGGCACACGCACAGACTTTGCAACTGCAGCTGTTCGTTCAAGCAATGCGGCAAATCCCTTCGTTCGAAAGATCTCATTGAGCGACGATGCTTGACCATGATTCTCGGCATGCCCTCTTTCAGAGTTCCACAGACGAAGGTTATAGCACATCTACGATTTTTGCAGCAGTAGCCAAATCCCAAACCGATTCGCTCCGCTGAGGTGGGAGCTTTTTCATGCAATGTCTATACAAGTATTGAGGCATTAGACCGGCGGCTTATTAGATGCTAGACGGCAGGGCATGGGAAAGATCTTGAAATGGCGGGATTAGCAGCTTGACAGTAGTAATATACTGCATATACAAGTACACTTCAAAACATCCTTCAAGACCCCGAACCCATCCCTTAATCCTCCTCCTGATACGAAATCTTGCGCATCTCGCCCAGCCGATGTCTAGCCGAACTGAGCGCGTTTTCCAGCTGCAGAATCTCGACCTAGACAAAGCAAGAAGTCAGTACTCAGGCCCTCTGAACACAGGGTCGGGGGTGGTTAAAAGAAAGGAAGGACATACCTGCTGCTCCATCTGCCTCACCTTGAAATCGTGCCCAGACAGCTTACTATAATCGACGTCCTCCTCTCCATCCTTGCGTCTTTCGATAATACTCTGGACCTGTCTGACCAAGCTGCGACAGGCATTTGTGACAGCTTTGCTGCTCTCTTCCAGCCTCTCCTGGGTCTTGGAAGCGAAGCTCGCCTTCACCCTAGAGGCGGCGACCAGCTGTGCCGTAGAGGCCGCGACATCGTTGGATGCCACGATGAGCTGCTCGGGGCTGTTGCGACCGCTGATTACACCGTCGGCCGTTTCGATCAGCATGTTGGTCGATCGTGCTACGGCTTTTGCGGCGGAAATCAGGCCTTCGGTCCAGCGGTTGTTCTTCTTGTAGAATTGCGTCTTGCTCATACTGGTACCGCGGCCTTGCTGCACGATCTCTTGTTGTGATGCAGTAGCGGCTTTAATCAGCTGGGCGATGGCATTAGTGACAGCGATAGCTGCTTCGAGGATGGAGTCGTGGATCTTGAGCTCGTAGGTGCTGTACTGATCTCTCGGCTTGTTCATAAGCTTGTTGAGGCGCTCGGTTGCTGCATCGATAGCCTTGGCAGCGTTTGTCATTTCACGATCAACCAGCTCGCCAATGTCGCCAGATTGGTTGGTAAGCTTTGTCTTCGGAGCAAAAGCATCGGCAAGCTTGCTCAGCTGGTTGAGCGCTATCTGAACGTCGTTGTTCTTGTTGATAACGACGTCCGTCTTCTCTAGATCCTCCAGACCGTCTAAGCGGTAGGACATGATGCCACGGAAAAAGTCAACGCTGCTGGATGCAGATCGTCGCGCCGCATTCACGAGCTGATCAGCCTTCTTATCATCGCTTGCAAATCTGGTCAGACCCTTCGTATTAGACAGAACATCCGCAATGGCATTGGAGAACGCGTGCACCGTCCTGATGACCTCGGACTGATCGCTGTTCGGTCCATCCGCGATGAAACTGTTGAATGCCGTACTGAATTCCATGGCATTGCTCTGTGCCTTTTCGATCTGCGACAGCACGTAAGGTCCGCTTGCATTCTGGTTACCGGCTTGCATTGAAGAGTCTAGCTCGTATAACGCGTCGTCGACTCTTTGGACACCAGACTGCAAAACGGAGTCGATAATAGAATTGATGCGCTTCACGTTGTCTAGCAGCATGATGTCGATCTGCTCATCCATCGCTTTATCTCCCTGGCCGCCGTTCTGGCGCAATTCATTGAGCTCAAGCAGCGCCTCGTCCATTCCGGACTTGTAAATCTCGACTTCTTCCTCCTTTTCCTGTAGCTGCCGTTCAAGATCTGAGCTTCCCTCGCCGAGCTTGAACTGTTGGTCGTCCAATGCTCGCGTCTTGTTGCGCAGAGCCTCTTCGAGGTCAGCAATCTCGCGGTTGTGTCGAGACAGGAGCGCCGACAGCTCGCTGCCCTTGGCGCGATCTGCATTCTCTGCCCGATCGAGCGCCATGCGCAGCTCCCGCTTCAGCTTCTCAACCTCATCCTTGTGTCCACCAGTCGAGCGGTCCTTCTCGTGCATAGCACGGTCACGCTCGCGAATCATGTCCGCCAGCTCAAGATTTTTGGTCTTCAGTTCCCGCTCCAGCTTCTCCCGCTTATCAATTGCTTCCTGCGCGCTGGCAGCCTTGAGTTGCACTCCCTTGAACTTTTGCAACAGCTCCAAGTGCTCGTGCCGGAGCTGACTGTACAGCTTCGCAAGAGCCTCGTACTTCGTTCGCCAGGTGTTGACCTGTTCCTGCAGGGCGCGGATCTGGTCATCTCTGCTTCCTTGCTGCTGTTGGAAGTTGGCATTGAGCTGATTGAGCTCTCCTTCTAGAGCCTTCATCCGCTGGTCATATTGTTGAAGCATAAGCTGATCACGCTCGTATTGTGCCCTTGCGTTCAAGTTCTCGCGCTCCAGCTCAGCCATGCGCCCTTGTGTCTGCTCGGCAAACTGTTGTCGTTGCAATTGCTCAAGTTGTAGCCTTTGCTGCTCAGCCTGCAGTCGCTGCTGCTCTTCAAATTCCCTTTGCCTAGCCATGTCCTGTGCCTGTTGCTGTCGTTGTGCGTCTTCCCACTGTGCCTGCAGCCGAGCCTGTTCCGCTGCATACTCTTCCTGCTGCCTCGCCTGCTCGTTCTTCCAGAACTCATTGATCGGCTCGGGGTCTGCTGACTCTTGAACTGGAGGAGTCTTGGGCTTAGTGATCTCTGCATTCTTTGGTCGCGCAGGTAGTGCGGGCGCAGCTTCATCTTCTCCAATCAGGTTCGGCGGGTCCTGTGGCAATTTCGGTATCGTAATGAGAGACGTTAGGTATCGGAGGTTCGAGCATTCGTAGTAAAAGCGCACAAGACGGTAGTGCTGCGCATCGTATCGCCCCCTCAGCGGACTCAAAGCTTCGTCGTCGCCAAGCGTGGTATGCATGGCTCGCAGCATGCTCGTGATGAATTTGTAGATGCCGTAGCTCTCTGACACTAGCGGAACCAGCGCACTGATGCGGCACTCGTTATTGTTACCATTACGGAAGTGCGAGAAGATGAGCTTTTGGAACCCATCAATCTGATCCTGCAACGTCATGAGGTCCGAGATGGTCTCGTAGCCCTCGTTCGGGTCATTGATCGACTTAAGACTGATATACTCCTCATATTCGAATGTGCCGTTGAACTCGGGGTGATTACGGTGGAACCCCAGCTTGGAAACCAAGAAGAAGATGTATTCCTGGATCAGGGGACTGTATCCTCGCATGCCATGGTCCCCTGACATCCCGCCCACGCCCCTTGTTAGACTCTCGAGCCATGCTGTGTGCTGCTGCGCCTCTACCAATGCAACTGGGTGGCCTTCTTGTAGGACCTTGTGGACGGTGATGAGAGCCTTGAACGTCTGTACCTCATCGGCCTGGATAGGTGAGACCTTCATGCCATTCCAGAAGCTCTGGCTGCTCTTGTGGTCCCACGTGTACACGATACATGCTCGCACATGCTTTCGCTTCGGCGCTGTCTCCTCGATCGAAGTCGCTTTGCGGATATTGGTGGAAAGCTCAGTTTCTGTTTTACTCAGGTCTACGTTCCGGGTGGTCTGGTAGAGCGCCATGTTGGGCTCGGAGGTGAATGGAGACAAGGCAGTGTGCGTTGGCGAGACAAGAAATTTGCCCGGAGGTGTTGAAGTCTCTCAGGTCAACAATCAACGCCTTCCACGTAATTGCGACAAAAGCATTCAGAACATGTACGTGTTCCCCATCATCGTCAGACTGCCCGCAGGTGGCTTGAGCTGCGCCGGAAGCTTCGCAAGCAGCTTCCGTAGCCAGCTTGGCGTGACGACATGCTCACGCCTTAGGCAACAATATTTCTGACGACCCCGGCCGGGGCGGCAGTCTGGAGCTTGCCCACCCAGTGGCTGATTGCAACAATGGGTACCAAAGCCCTTTTTTGGCGTGAAGTTGGTACGGAATGTCTTTGGCATAATAGACAGGAAAGGCGACATAGTGGCGAACTGAGCGCCTTGAGACGGTGAACAACATATGGGTATAGAATTTTGAGCGTGTAAACAATCGTGGTTTTGCAGAGCTATGCTACCTCCCTGCGACCTCTGAACCGGACGCCTTGCTCTCAAGGAAGCTGCATGGGCAGCTGCAGCGGATGCATTTCGCACCCAACAGGGACGAATTACTTTTGGGCATATCTTGCAATACCGTTGAATCTCACTAGTTTCTCCAGAAAGCACATGCTTACTGGCCAGCGAGAGCGTAGGCCCGTCTGCGGTCTCTCTCCTCAGCAATGCTGAGCTTGACACCCTTGCCCTTGGGCAGGGAGATCCAGGGCTTCTCCTGGCCGATGATGAAGACGTTGGCCTCGCGGGTGGCGAACTCGTTGTCGATGGCGTCCTTGATGTGGACGATGTTGAAACCACCGTCGTGGCGCTCACGGTGAGTGATGACACCAACACGACCCATGTTACGACCACCAGTGGCCATGGCGATCACACCGGTGTCGAAGCGGATGAAGTCGACGATCTTGCCTAGGAGGTTGTCAGAACAAGCGACACAAAGCGTTCACATGCTATACGTACCGGTCGCCAGGTCAAC
The DNA here is from genome assembly GCA_037044905.1 of Hortaea werneckii. NCBI lineage: Eukaryota > Fungi > Ascomycota > Dothideomycetes > Mycosphaerellales > Teratosphaeriaceae > Hortaea > Hortaea werneckii. The sequence continues at coordinate 9,761 of JBAOKB010000031.1, read as the reverse complement.
CTTGACGGTGTCGTTGACCCTGATGGACGGGTCTGGGTAGCGGATCCTACGTTATCCTCTCAGTATATGATTTTTCTCCAAAACTGTGGTCCAACGTCTGATAGACGCTGCACCGCAAGCAGGGAAACTTACGTGCGAGCATCATGCGTAACCAAGAATGGAATGCCGCCCTTGCCCAGCTGGACACGCTTGACCTTGCCGAGCTTGTAGCCTGCCTCCTCTTCGGTGATGCGGTGGACGGTGAAACGGCCCTTGGTGTCGTAGACAAGGCGGAAGTTCTCGCCAGTCTTCTCGATGGAGATCACGTCCATGAAACCGGCTGGGTAGGTGGGGTCGGTGCGCACTTTGCCGTCGACCTTGACCAGGCGCTGCATGACGATCTGCTTGACCTCACGGCCATTGAGAGCGTATTTCAGACTGCGGAAAATTTCATATCAGTATACCATTCCCGCCGATCTATCCAGGCCATTATTTCTGCGAGCATACCGGTTCCTGATGAACACAATCAAGGGCATGCAGTCCCTCAACTTGTGCGGACCCGGGGAGGCCTTGGGCGCGTAGGAACCGCTCAGCTTGTCGAGCAGCCAGTGCGATGGCGCTGAAAGGCGCTTCTGGTGCTTTCCGGGACCTCTCATTTTGGCGGTGTTGTCGTTGTCGAAGCGCTACGGCTGTGTTCGAAGGAGCACGCGAAGTTCTGGCTGCCAAATTGAAGCCGAATTCGCTAGCGTCGCAAAGTGCGCGGCCTTGGCGACAGCAAAGCTCCGACTGTGTTGAAGTCCTGAGGCACGAACATCCCACGTCGGCTGAGGACGGGTGCGCAGACAACGTCCCGAACCCTCCCATCCATCTTGCCCAGCCTAAGCTTTCCAATGCTATCAAGACCGCAGATATTGCTGAAGAGTGCTATCGGTATTGATACGAGCACCGCTTCCGTGTATCAGATGAAGCAGTGCGTTCCTTAAAATCAAACTAGCACGTAGAGCACAACTGATTGAGAGGAAACCACAGCAATATTGCGAAAACCAAACGCCGAGTCGGGTCTGTGAGTACTTATACAAGTCGATCATACTAGAAGAATATCGTATCCGTCTTTATTGATCTTGACAACGTCCGAATTGTCACCGAACCTCCTCCTAATCACCTCGAACACAATTAATCCAGCAGCAGTGCTGGGTACTTGAGTGACCGTCCTGATCAAGAAATCGCGATAAAACCATCTTCTTAATCCGCCATCCTTTCTCGCGATCGCGAGAACCTGCTTCAGTGTCTTTCTGTAAGCGTTTGCGTACAGCTTCATTGCTCCAGCACGAAGTGAGACGTCCTTGCGTGCCTCACGTGGATGTGCATCGATCCAGGTTAGGCGGCCGTAATGAATTTCCTGCACACGACTTATGGGATATTGAATGATTGCCTGTACAACGGATGCGGCTACCCCAGCAAGACCCAGAAAAGTAGGCTCGAGCATGTAATGTGGTCTTATCACAGGACTGCCGGCCATTCCAGACTGAGACTTAATGTTTTCTTGTTGTGCGCCAGTAAGCTTGCCATAGTGGCCGTAGTAGTTCGAGACGAAGCTGTAGAAAGCCTGCCCTTTGACGTATTCGAACGTCGCGAAAAATGCGGCCTGATGAAGTCAGTCTTAATTGCAACCGACATTCTGCTGATCAAATTTGGTTGAAGCGTACATTACCGAAAGAATCGCGCAGAAACGACAACGTCCAGCCAGCAAAAATTCCACGTGCGCCTATTTCGGCTGTCTTGCGGTAGGCGTACTGCCACATCGTTGTGTACTTTTTATTCATCATGTCAGTAGCCTTGAAGCGGACTTGCAGAGCATCCATAGGTGCAGCCATCAGACTTTGGATACTGCCAGCGATGAAGCCTGCAGCAAGAGTCTTGCTAGGTGGAGGCAAAGGGTCCACTCGTTTCGTTGGTCGTGCTGAAGGCTCATGAAGCTTGCCCAGCGTTTGAAGATAGGCCGTGTACAGTACCGCACCTACGACTGTATTTGCAAGCATAGGCGGCAGGACTTGGTTGGGTAGAAAGGACCATCCGTGACGTTGAACGGCACTAGCGAGCAACGCTGGGGAAGTCATCCTCCATGTCCAGGCTTCTCCAGCTTGCACTCGAGGATTGATAGCCCGGGCATATCCCTTTCGAGAAGTCAGAGAGTATTTCAAATTGGGTATTGATTGATAGACGCACCATGTAACTATCATATCGTTAGCAGTTGCCATTTCAGCGGCTTTGTAGCCGACTTACTTACTCTACTCTGGACCTGAAGAATGCTTTGATAGGCGCTCGAAAGTAGAATGCTAGGAACCGAGCGGTGAGCACACGCATAGTGGCTGCTCCGAAGCCCGTTGAAGCATTGTCATGGCGCTTTTTCTGAGGCTGCCCATCTGGTCTGAATCCTTCTCGTAGGATAGGCGGCAAAGGCGCTGCCGCCACATCATCGCTCATCGTCGGAGGATCGCAATGCGACCGAATCGCTCATGCTTGCGGTCTGTAGCACATGAGCTCTCATCCGCTGCAAAGCATATCTCCGGTATGTATGCGAGTTCAAATGGAAAGTGTCGGGGGTCAAGCCGGAGAGCCCTTGGACGGCTTGACGGGGTTGGTTCGGCCTGTCCCATGACTTTTGCATCCGAGCGCGATTGAACATCTACCTCGAGGTAGATCGCAAAGCGACTCTCGCATATCAATCGCTTCCGGATCCACCATGACCAAGAGACGTAGGGAGCGTGACAGGCCAAAGTCAGGCCCTGAATCAATCTATAATCCCAACAAGCGCGTCCTTCTCAGCTATGGTTCCGATGAGGAGCAGGACGACGACAATGTAGAGCAACCAACAGGCACCGGACATCCAGGTGCAGTAGACGCGAATGTCGCAAACTATCAGATACCCTCGTACGACGACGAAGAAGACGACGAGCCCGTAAGTCAGGTCGCAGATGAAACAGCTGCTACAGTCAACGGCACCCCAGAGCTCGTAGCACAACAAGAGAAAGGTCGCTCAAATCGCAACGTTCGAAGGAACGAGCTCACAGGACAGATGCCAGCCATAGGCTCGCTTTCGTATCAATGGGAGGAAGACGAAGATGGAGAAATCGACGACGACTATGATAGCACAGAAGAGGAAGCTATGGCATACCTGCGTGCAGTAAGGTAAGCTCAGATTCAGACCCATCGCTCAGCGCCTGTGCTTACTTTGGTAAAGGTTGGTCGGCTAACGGCCAAGGTAGGTCCGAACGACAGACTCTTCCCACCATATTGACTGCGCCGCAGGGCACAGAAAACGCAGAACTGTACCAAAATGGTCTAGGCGACACTAGAGGGCACCTCGCGGATGAAAGCTTCATTGCCCAACCATCGATTGGACCCAGCGTACCAGATACGACGGAGACTGCCATCGATGCGCAAGAAGCCTACATCAAATTGCTCAAACATCGGTTTCTTAACCAGCGTGAGGAGATGCACCGTCCTCCAAATCAAGGTGCCATTGCTTCGCTGGATGACGATCATCCCATTACTTGTCCCACGCATAGTCCAAAGGCACGAGCCGAGTGGGCACGTCTTCTTACTTCAACATCACCGCAGACGGCTCAAGTCAAGGCGATGGATCGGGATACCATTTACAGCATCCTGTCTATCGTACAAGAGACTTATCTGAAGCGAAGCACAGAGATAGCCACTTGCACTGGAGCATGGATCTGGGCTTTAATAAGCAGATTGGATGACGTTGGCACCATGGACAATGACCAGGTCTCTTCACTTCGAGAGCTGGGCAAGAAGGCGGTCCTTGTGCAGCTATCCTTTAGGGACTCGGATGCAGCGCAGCAGCTTGAAGCTGTGGGAGCAGACGAAAAGAAAGCTGCTTCCAACGAGAAAGACTTGAAGCCCGAAGTCGATTCTAAGAAGCGGGCAAATTCCAGCAATGGCAGCCGTATTGTCGAAGTCGAAGGGCATCCCGAAGTTCATGTCGATCTTTCAAGAGAGACTACTCTCGCTACGCTTGACATGATAATCAATATTGTTGGGGATGTCTTTGGACAGCGGGATTTGCTGGAATTCCGTCATCAGTGGCAGCCTGAACAAGCCACGGGCGGAGCGGAGGCAAGCTGACAAACATGAGCTATTCTAACAATTTGAATGCACGCATGCAAATCTGTACAAGTATGTATAATATTAACATGATTTCTTTTGCCATTTTCCAGCCAGTAGCAGACCTTCCAAATTCAGATAGCTTTCCTAGTCTCCGCACTAGCCGGCTTTGCCGCTCTTCGGCCAAGTATCGCAAACCTCAGTGAGTAACAGTCGATCGACCCAAAACATTACCAATAACCTTAGATGACACTGCAGAAGCCATTGGGAGATAAATAAACACAGTGCCGAATTTGCTTCCTTTCTGGTGAACACTCCTCATCCTCACCATGTCAGCCATCTCGGACTTAGTCCAGAAGCATCGACCAAACCTCGACCCGTATCAGGACCTATACAAACACTTCCACGCCAACCCGGAACTCTCCAACCAGGAGAAGGAAACCGCGGCTACAATCTGCAAGCACCTGAAGGAAACCATCTCCCCAGACTTCGACATCCGGCCCAACATCGGCGGCCACGGCATCGCAGCCCTCTACCACAACGGTCCAGGTCCTACCATCTTACTCCGTGCCGACTTCGACGCTCTCCCTGTGCAGGAAAGAACTAACCTCCCGTATGCGTCGAAGAAGCGCATGCAAGATGCCGACGGGGTTGAGAAGCCCGTGATGCACGCCTGTGGGCACGACATGCACATTTCCTCCCTGCTCGCCGCGGCGGAGACGTTGGTCTCGGCTAGGGACAGCTGGTCGGGGACTCTACTCCTCGCTTTCCAACCTGCGGAGGAGCGGGGTACGGGTGCGCAGGCGATGGTGGATGATGGGATGTACGATCCGAAGAAGCATGCTGTGCCCGTCCCCGATATCTGTCTGGGTGGCCATGTTGTCCCCTGGCGATCTGGAGTGATCGGGTCCCGGAGGGGGTTGGTGGCTACGTCTGCGGACTCGATGCGCGTCACGTTACATGGACGCGGTGGGCATGCGAGTATGCCGGACCGACTGATCGATCCTGTCGTCATGGCCGCCGGGGTCGTGATGAAGTTGCAGACCATTGTTTCCCGCGAGGTCGATCCGTGGGATACGGCGGTGGTCACAGTGGCGTCGATCCAAGCGGGAGATGCTGAGAATGTTGTCGTGGACGATGCGAGGATCGCTATTGATGTGCGGGCTACAAACCCTCAGGCAAGGGAGAAGGTCATGGCGAGTATCCAGCGTATTGTGAAAGCGGAGTGTATGGCGAGCAACGCTGTCAAGGAACCGACGTTCCAGATCACGCGGAACTTCCCTCTTACTGTCAACGACGATAGCGTCACGGAGAAGCTCGAAGGGAGTTTCAAGGCGCATTTCGGAGAGGGCAAGCACGCATATACATCCGAATGCGGCAAGCTATGTGGAAGCGAGGATTTCAGCATTCTCGGTACTTCGCAGGGGAAGCCATGTTGCTTCTTCATGTATGGGGGAGTAGATCACAACTTGTGGGATCATTGTGAAACGGAAGGGACGCTGAATGAGAAGATACCCATCAACCATTCCGGACTATTCGCGCCTGTCATCATGCCGACGTTGCAGACTGGGTGTGATGCGTATGCTGCTGGTGCGTTGACGTGGTTGATGAAGAAGTGAGAGGAAAGGGGGTGGTGGCAAAAGCTTGACTGGATAGGTATGTAGTCTTACGATGATGATCACTAGTCCTAGGTAGTGTACATTAACCAACCGCATGGGTCTTGATCCAATCAGTGCCTTCCCAAACAGGTGTTGTGCTACTCCAACATCATGCTATTAATGCTAGCTTTGGTGTGCAACTGATACGTTAATGCCGTGTAAACAAACCATCTTCGCCGACGCATCGCCCCATTCTTTGACCCGTTAAAACTGCTTATGCCTTTGCCAGCTCCAAATCAAGCCCAAAGACCACGATGATCGACCTACGACTGCTTCCGCGGTCTTCCAGCTGCGCCGGCTGTCTCGTGGCTACGCGCCGTCATCGCACTACTAGAGCTGAGTCTGCGATGCCATTCGAACTAGATAGCATACCAGCACATCAGCATCCTTCATCATGAATAATCGGTCTCTTGCGACTGCAGCGAACACTCAACGATAACTGCCGCCGAGCTTATCCTGACTGACAGCACTCTCTGCGGTAGGACCTCCGCGGTATGCCGCATCGTTCCCAGCGGCTGGCGTCGGCGGTGCAGCTGTCACTTTGTCGCCGCCTGGCGTGGTGAAGACTGGATTGTTTACCGCACCGGGCGCTGTCGCTCTAATACCGACGCCTGGTCCGGGGGCGGAGGGTTTTTCGATTTCTGTACGTCCGGCTCCATTACCGTTCACACCAGCTGTAGCGGCCGGTTGCTTTGCATTCGACGGTGCGACGGCGGGAGCAGGTGCGTTAACAGCACGTGCGCCAGTCCCGGGAATCTGGCCAGCATCGTGGCTCGGATGGACTCCTAGATCGTCAGCAACGTAATCGACCCGACCAATAGCGACATTAGGCCTCGCCACATCCGCACCTGTGCTCGCATTCTCCTCATCGTAATTGAACGCCTCGGCCTCCTTATCGTTGAAATCCTGTCGCGGATTGGCAGTCTCGTACTCCAGGATCTTGACGAGACGGTAGAAAGCCACTGCCAGCAGAGCACCGAGAATGGGACCAACCCAGTAGAGCCAGTGATAGCCGGGGAAGGAATGCAGGACGACGCAAGGCCCGAAGGAGCGCGCAGGGTTGAGCGAGCCGCCGGTAAAGAAGACACCGGCCAGCTCGGCAATAAACAGAGCTAGACCGATACCGATAGGTGCCAGAAAAGTGCCTTTGTGCTTCTCGGCCGCCAGCATGAGGATCGTGAAGATCAACATTGCAGTCAGGAACATCTCTATAAAGAGACCCTGGGCAATAGACGTGCCGCCGCCGAGAGTGGTGGAAACGGCCATTTTGCCTGGATAGAGCGCTGAGACAACGCCGGAAGCAGCCATAGCACCGCAGAGCTGGGCAACGAAGACGATGATGGCGCGCATCCAGCCAATACCGCCAATGAGCGCCAAGGCTAAGGTGACGGCCGGATTGAAAAGACCTGAGCAGTAAGGGACGGATCAGTATACTCGACGACGCAGATCCGGGAGGGAGAAGATGAATTCACCTCCAGTGATCCGGAAGAACACCCACGCATTGACCGCCAAACTGAAACCAAACGCCAGGCTGATGTACAGCAGAACGCTCGTGTTGGGCGCCTGCGTCAGGCCTCCCTGGGGCCCAGTGTCGGCACCGGCAGCGGCAGCATTGGCAACCTGCGTAGCAGCAAAGGCGAAGAAGAGGAACAGGAAGGTCCCGACAAATTCGCCAAGGAAAGCGATGAAGTGGTTGCGGGTTTTGTTAGGGAGGAAACTCAACCCTGGGAAGCGCAGGCTTTTGCGTGGTTTGTCCGGGGTAGTTTCGCGGGGTTTCTGGCCGGGTAGTGTCACGAAGCGATCGGATTGCTTGACGTTCATGGTGGTAAGGGAGGGTTCGTGGAAGGTATAGTGGCTGTGTGCGGTGCGTGTTTCGTCCCAGGCGGAACCGCAGGTCGCCTGAGGGTGTCTAAGGATGTTCAGAGCTTTGAGAGGTTGTTGGTCGTGCGTTGCTTAGCGATCGTGAGTCTTGCAGGTCGCTGGAGTGTGTGCAGGTTTTTGCGTAGAGTCGCGCCTCGATGCGATGGAGGATCTTGGGGATCTTGGATGGGGAGGGGAAACAAAGAAGCCCCAGCGTCGGCGTGAAGAAAGTGCAGGAGCAGATGAGAGGAAGAGGAGAAAGAGCTGTATGTTGAATACAGGCAAGAAGTATACTTACCCCCGTGGTAGCAGCAGGCCGCCATGAGCACTTGCCACAATAGCGGGCGACGATGATCTGATGACGAGTCCTGCGGCTTGCCTGACGACCATGCCGCCAGTAGGAAAGACCAGAATCTTTTGGTAGAGAAATACTCGTCATGAGCCCAGGATCGGCATGCCGAGCTGGTGGGACGGGAGATGTGGAAATCTAGCTCCCTTGCGCCGATCTGCCCATCAGCCGGTTGGAGGGCGTATAGCTGGCGCCACCCGTAATCTGGCAGGTTCGGCGTAGATACATAGATAGCAGTGTCAGCAATGCGAAATAGGCCTGGTAATCGATGGTGTCGGAATCGGTTAGGAATACTACCAACAGACACCTATTTCGCGGAATGCTGCCATTCTGGAATTTGGTTGGTCATCAGGTAGCGTACCCATCTTTGAACTTACGCAGTCATCTACGACTGATGGAGACGGGATTATGCGAACCACTGATAACCCGGCCTTATCACGGCTCGCAATACCGTGTAATTTACGGCCTGCCAGTCTGTGATAATACCACGAAGCATCTTGATGAGCTGTTTGGTGGTGCTTGAAACGAGCTGGCCTGACGGAAAGCTGTTCCGATGCGTAGATAACGAAGATGATTGCGGGTGGGTGCATGCCATGTGTACCATTAGTATATGTATACCTTAGTACAGAGTATACTGTACATGCAGTATGTATTTTATATAATAGAGAATTGATTGCATGTGATGAATAATAATGGCAGTTGAAATGCGGAGTGTCTGTTACGCACAGGCCAAGCGCTCGCAACGAGTCCGAACCTAATACCCACCTACCCATACTTTCCTAGTTGTAGATCCTACTTCAGACCGCCGCTTGTCTATCTGACTATCAAGTCAATTTGACATGCTCACACTCTCTCTCTCTCTTCCCTGTGTCCTTGTATCGACTCTCTCAAATCCGGTGGATGCATTGCGCCTTCCTGCGGGCTTATGCCTAGCCGCCGGTCCGAACTCGCCCGCGCGCGCGTGATCGTCATCGACTGAGCCTCCATGTCCCACTTGACCCCAGCGTGACTGACTCGGCCTTGACTGTACGCACCCAAGAGCACCACCGGACTCTTGCAGTCGGGACAACCAGTCCAGTCCAGTCCGGATGCGTACCGCGCAATCTCCATCATCACTGCGTGGCCACCAGGTGTAGATCCCCATATATCGCACACGCCGGCCGAGATGCGGCCTATCCGCTTCCTGCTCACCCTAGCGACATGCATCTTAACCTTCTTTCTCCTCCTCTTCATCGGGCCATGGCGGGCCAGTACCCAAGAAGATCTCGAGGAGCGCAGCAACTTACGCACCTATTTCAACTGGCGGACTCCTTCCTCGCTCTTTCCGCCTTCAGCCATCATCAGCTTGACAGACGATAACTCGACATTTTTCCTGGCTCGACCTGCTGCGTTTGGGCCAGTACTACCTGCGAGGAGCTTAAGTGGACAGTTGTGGGTTGGAAGCGGGTTTGCAGATGATCACCTGAGAGGCGATGTTGGAGGTTTAGAGGGAGAGCTAGGCTGTAGTGACATTCCGGATTGGGAGAGGGAGTACCATGTCGCCGACAGTAGGGTCGAGCAGGCGAGTAAAAGCGGCAAGAGCAAGAGAGGGTTGCCAACAGAGACACAAGGTGTCCAAGATGTGGAAGATGACGAGGGACTAGGTCAAGACGATGGGACCGACGATCATCTGCATCACCCACTACTGCCTTCTGACGGCTTGAAGACCAATGGTCAGTCTCTAGGCAGAAAGCCGACTCATGCGGACATACAAAGTCTGCAGGAGGGCGCCGAGATAGCTGGAAAAGTCG
>JBAOKB010000030.1:0-126256 GCA_037044905.1 Hortaea werneckii | reverse complement strand
GTGGCCGGATGCAGCATCACACAAGCAAACGGGCATCTCACAATGTTCGGGCGTCTTACAATGTTCGCCGGGTCCATGAATTACCCGCTCGGGCCTCATGTCAGGACGAGAGGCACAGAGCATATGACAGTCTAGATGGTGTGGCTTACCTTTGCTTGTGGTGGTCTTGCATGGATACCATTGACCAGTCATGCCGGGCTGAATGTCGCGCACCTGTCCGCGTAATCCATCAGCTCGAAGTGTACTGGAGGTAAGCTTTGTCGTGGCACCTCCTATTTCGGGAGTGTGCAGCTACAAGCTTCCAACGCAACTCTAATAATCTACCTAAGCTTGTAGTAGTTCATGAAATGGAATCAAAACGGCAGCTCACACGACTTCCAAGGCCGGTAGACCGAGTGTTTTCAGTTTCGGAGGTATCGCAGCTACGGTTTGTGTGGGATGCCTCTTCATTCATTGGAAGACAATGCTCATGCGTTCGTACAGCACACAATTGATTGGCCGGTCGGGCGCAGCCAGTTCGGAGATTTACAAATGCTATAAAAGTACTTAAATGGTACAGTATGTCCCTAGGTAGGCACGAAGATGGTAAGGCACTCCGGCATGTGCACCGGTCGGCCCGGACGGATCGTCATTCCCGACTTGGAGATCATCAGGGGAGAAAATATACATACACACAGTACTAGTCGACGTCCTCTGTATCAACAACTTTTTCTTTCGACCTTGCGATAGACTGGTGGCTGCTTCTTGTACGCATCCGCTGACACTTGGGGAACTCACTCTTCACGCTGCTGGTGATCTGATGAAGCCGAGTGGGCGTCGGACTTCCTCTTCTCCGCTTCCGGCAAGGACTGCTCTTTTCCAAGTCGCGGATTGCGCAGGACAAGCGAGAAGGCAATAAGCAACACGCATAAGCAGATGCCACAGATACAGAGCAGACGCTGCATGTAGCGGTATGCATCAATGACGACGGCGCGCTCCGGTGTGCCAACCGGATACTCAGCAATGAACCCGATGGGATCTCCGAAAGCTGTCGTGGCTATGGTAGAGTTCGAAGTGACCTGTGCAAGTTTGGTGTCTAGTCGACCCGGCAAAATCTGCGTCCACATGGCGCCTGCGACAGAGTTTCCGAACGCAGAGCCGATGTTGTAGAGCGCCAGGTAAAGTCCAGTGACCAGAGCGAGATGTTCATGCTGCGTAGCGGTCTGGATGATGACTTGCGTAGGGTAAGGGAATAGGCCTCCAGCGAAACCAAGGACACACTGCCCAGCGACAACGCCAGCATAGTCGCCAGTGCCAGTGCCGCCGCGGTATTCGATCAAGATCCCGAAGGAGACCATGAACATGACGGTTCCAAACACAATCCAGGGTTTCAGATATGGAGTGAAAAACCGGACCACCAAGGACAGGATCACCCCAGTAATCACAGAAACAAAGCTGTAGAGCGATGCGATCCGGGTAGCAGAGTTGACGGTCTCGTCGAAGCTGACTCGCAATACGGTGTAGAGGTAGTCGCCTTGCAGGTACCAAGTGAAATTCAGCATCCAGGCTACTCCCAGCGAGCCCCACACTGAGCGGTCAGCGAGCAGGTGAAAGGGGACCAGAGGATGGATCGTCCAGCGTTCCCAAAAGATGAAAGCTGGTATGAGGCATATGCCGATGACAAGCGGTGCAATAATATAGCCTTGGCCCCATGCGCTGCTTTGTCCTCCCGCAAGTGTGAAAGGGACGAGGATTAGAGCAAAGATGGCGATCACCAGGAGCACTCCGATGACGTCTAATTTGCCAAGTGATTAGAACTCGCTCATAGTGGTAGTCAACAATCGTCTCATCGAACACTTGACTTACCTAGCCGCCAAAAGAGACCAATGCAGAACTGCTTTAAACCCACCTTCCGGAAGGTGCTTTGTGTAGACTCCCCTCTTCGCTTCGCACGGAAGGCGACCAAGAGCAACGACACAACCAACGGCATAGACAACGCCGGGTAGATGATTGCCCACATGCCAATGCCCCAGCGCCATGTGGTTGAGTCAAGGACACTCTGTGCGACATTTCCACTGACCCATGTATTGATAATGAAAGGTGTAGCGGCGATGTAAGACCACAGGAGACGAGACCGAAGCGAAGTGATATCGGCGACAATTACTTCGACCAAGAAAGTGATAACCGTGAGACCGATTTGGTAAATAATGGCGCCTGCGCAGAAGGTTCCGACCGTGTTGGAGGAGGCCTGGATGATCGTGCCGACGACGTAGAAAAGCACGGATACGTAGACGACCTCGAGACGGCCGAAGACGTCTGCGATCTTTCCTGCCGTCGGCTGAGCTGCAGCGGAGATGACGGTGCGGACGACATTAACGGTGGAAATGAGAGAATGCTCGCCGAAGGTTGACAGGGCGGTAGTCTTGGCATCGCGGTCAGTAGACTGTTCCACACTGTTTGAAATACCAAAAGCCTACTTGGTATGTATTGCGAATCTGGCCGTCCAGCCCATACGCATATGCAATCAAGAAGACGCCGATGAAGAGCGCTACACGATCCCCAATTGTGATGTTTCGATTGATGGCCTCGATGCGTGCGACACCGGGAGATGTGATTTTCTCAGCGGAATCGATGGAGACACGAGTATCATCGTTGGAGGGGTTGAGAGTTTCATTCGGCTGCTTGGATGTCTCGCTCTGCGGTTGTTCTGTGTTCTGAGACATATCTACGTCCCCTCGGTGCTACACTCAGCGGAAGATGGACAGCGATTGATAAGATGGTGATTGATTAGATTTTTAAGTCGATCAGCACGGGGTCATTTTTTTCCTCGCCTGCCGAGACACCGCCAAGTCTCAATCTTTGCCGTGTACCCCTCCGATTTCGGCAACGAGGCTCTCAGAAGAGATAGATAATCCACCCATACGTACGTACGTGTTTTCGGCGTTCTGCGACAGCACCATGGCGGCGAACAGTAGAGATATGGGTCTCATGTTTGGTCATATCTTCAATCATCGGCGCGGATCCTGCAAACGACAGACCCGGTACTCGGGCGTTTACATTCATTATACCGTTATGAAGCCTTCGAGAGTGCCCTACGAGCGAGATTTTGGAAGTCCAGTTTAACTACTCCTGCGCTGCGTCAAGGTCACATTGTCACATCAACGGAAAATGACTCGGAAGCTCATGCGCTCCCAATGCCGCAGCTCTCACCTTGAAGCCAGCAAATCACAACACATTTGCAAGAGCTCAAGTCCTCCGATCTGTAGACTTGCCCATATATCTTGCAAGCGAAAGACCACATTAGTTGCTACCGGTCCTTGCATATATGCTCAAAGACCTTCCTGGGCTTCTCACCGGTGATCGCCACTCTCAAACTCATCCGCATCCCGCGCATTGTGCAGGTGTGACAGCGTCTGCATGTAAGTGGTGGGAGCTATATTGCTTTTGCAGCTTCTTGCAGCTCACCATGTCTCCCAAAACCTTTAAGGCCGGCTGAAAGATGGGACGACTTTCGCCTGAATCCCAGATCAGCTGGCTTTCGACTGACGACTTGCACTTACTCTTGGATTACGAATCGAATTTCACCTTCGATACCTGAATCGACCTTCATCGTGACCTCGGCGCCATGTTGATCCAATTCGTTCAAATCGCTGCCCTCTTGGCCGTCCTGAAAACGGCGCATGGCTCTCCTACTACCCGTTTTGCTCCACACGCAATTGTTCACCATCATCCGTCGCACTTACATCCTGAGTATGACTACGTTATCATTGGTGGCGGCACAAGCGGTCTCACAGTTGCGAATCGACTTACCGAAGATCCTCGAGGTGAGCCCGCTGCGGCGTAGCTGATGTCTGCCTCAATGCTAAATTGCTCTTTTGACAGTCAGTGTGCTGGTCATTGAGTATGGCTATCTGTGTGTTACCTCCCGGGGAAGGCCACTTAGAAGCATTGAGGCTAATGGAGGGGCAGCGACAACGAGGAGGCTGGCACTACATTGCCCGGTCTTCCAGTCCCGGACAAGTATGTGCGAACGGAGGAGAGTGTCCCTCAGATAGGATTGAACGGCCGTACGAGTCAGTTCAAGACTGGAGCTGTCGTCGGTGGTGGAACCGTTGTGAATGGCGAGTCTACGATCCCGGATATCTCTCATATTGAATGATCCATTCAGCAAACTACTAATACATTTAGCAGGAATGTTCTTCAACCGTGGATCCGCGGAGGATTACGACTCTTGGGAGGAGCTGGGCAATCCAGGCTGGGGCTGGAAAGATCTGCTCCCGTACTTCAAAAAGGTAAACCGAGATTATGCGTCCATATTAGCCAGTATGATTGACACGACCTTCACTCAGAGCGAAACCTTCACACCACCATCATTGCAGATAGCGAACGAATACGCCGATATTATCTCTCCGGATCTCGCTCCTCATGGCACTAACGGGCCGGTGGGTTCGAGCTTTCCAAACTTCCAGTGGCCAATTGCGAGTGAGTGACGTTCTGCATTTGCGAAGTCCATGGCTTAATCCCAGTCCACAGAAAACTTCTTCCAAGGTTGGAACGCTATAGGCCTCCTTACGCAACCGCAGCCAAATGCCGGCGACGCAAACGGTGTCATATATGGCCCCTTGTCTTTGAACGCTAAGAATCAGTCCCGATCCTCGGCGTCACGCGCCTATTACCGGCCGATTGCTCGAGAAAGAGGCAATCTCCATCTCATTGTCGGTCACGCAGCGTCGAAAATACAATTCGATCGATTCACAGCACGCTCGGTGGATGTAAGGAATCAGCATCTTCAACTCTGTGAACTTGGTCTGACATGCTTTCTGCAAGTTCATTCGCAGCAATACGACAATTGAAAGTAGCAAGAACCCAAAATCAAACGTCAAAGCATCCCGCGAGATCATACTAGCTGCAGGCGCCCCTTACAGCCCACAAATCCTACAGCTTTCAGGCATAGGACCAAGAAACTTGCTCGAAGAACTCGGTATCGAAACGATTGTCGACCTTCCCGGTGTTGGAAGTAACTTTCAAGACCAGCCTACGATGTTCATGCAGTATACATGTCAGGCTTTCAACTACAGCTCCATCGTAATCGAGAACTGACCTCGCTGCGCAGAGAGCAATTACCCTTATCCGTCACCCGAATGGCTAACCACGAATGAGACCTGGACGAACGAGCAGCTGTCTCTCTACTACCACAACCGTACAGGTAAGCTACTGTAAAGGCCCACATGCGTTTGGAGCTGAGACCTGACTTCCAAATGTAGGCCCTATGACCGTCCCCTTCTTCAGTGGAACACTTGTAGCATACCTTCCTCTGCAGAACATGACAGACGAGTCGGATCGGATCTTGCATACCGCTTCGAGGGTCAATACAAGCAGCTTGCTACCGATCAATAGTGACTCAACCGTACTCGCTGGCTACCACGCTCAGACCCAAATCCTGCTGGACCGGTACAGATCAGCCCATACTACAGTACAAGAAGTCGCATTTGGCGGTAGCGGGAGTGTGCCTGTCGCACTACTGAAACCGCTGAGTCGCGGCTCTATACAGATCAACACTACGGACCCGAGCAAGACGCCTCTTGTCGATTTCGGGACTTTCTCCCACCCGACTGACCTTGAAATCGCCGTAGAAGCCATAAAGAAAACTCGCGAGTTTATGAGCTCGGTACCGATGCAGGAGACCGGGGCTACTGAGATCATTCCCGGGGCAAACGTTACAAGCGACGACGAGATTGCCGCTGCGATTCGAAACTTCGCGAGGAGTACGTGGCAGCATCCTACATCCAGCTGTTCGATGATGAGACGGGAGCTTGGCGGGGTTGTGGATCCATCCTTGAAGGTCTACGGGGTTCAAGGGTTGAGGGTAGTGGACGCATCGATTATGCCCCTCATCATTGGGTCCCATACATCGTCGACCGTTTACGCTGTAGCGGAGAAGGTAAGAGATCTGATCCCCGAGACGAATCTCAAATCATCGGCTAACGTCTCATCAATAGGCGGCCGATATCATCAAAGCTGCACAGAAGCACTAAGTCGTTGAGTCGAGGGGCGAGATCCAATCCGCATGCCTTGCACTCCCTATGTAGCCCCAATACATTTTCGGGCCTTTTCAGTAGTTCTGATGACTACCATGAATGAAGCTGATATACCACTGTGTGGCCTTTTAAAGTATGGGAGAAGAATCGCTGGCTTCGCTGCTCCCTTGCCGCTTCAAGCATTGCGACAAGTGCCATCAGTTCTACTGCAGCCAACCGGACATGGAGCTTCGGGATCGAACTGCCATGAGAAATAGGGGTCTGTCTCGTTGGTGAGCACATCGGCAATAAGCCTGCTCGCGTTCGGAAGGTCGAAAGATTGCCGAAAGACATCAACAGAGTCGATTCGGATCTGGCCCCAGCCCTTGTCGATTAAAGTGCTGATTGATGTGCCGTAAATGTACTCCCGAAACCCCGCCCATCGAATCGCTGAGGCGCACATGGGACAGCTTTCGGCGTTCGTGTAGAGGGACAGCATTGGCCATGCCGCGGACACTTCGGCGGCCGTGAGTCTGTATTCTCCTTGTGGATCTGTAAGGATCTCTGTGCAATTGTTGATGGCGACCATCTCCCCTGTTGTGTGGTAAGCCTTGAACGTACACGGGATTCAGGTCAACAGCAATCGTAACTCACCATGCAATGTCGGGTTGCCCGTTGCACTGTTCATGTTTGCTCCACTGCATATCAATTGTCCCACGTCGCTACTATCCGTGTGATTCACGACGACAGACCCGAAAGCGGCAAACGGGCATGTTGACCCAGTGGCAGCAAGAGCCTCGTTCGCTCGCCGCATCCAGTAGGCGCGAGTGCTGTAAGGGATGCCATTGATAGTGTGGTGTCCACTGGTCAGAGGCAGCTCAGCTAACGTCCCCTGTGCGCCGGAATGCTCATGGCATGTCACATAAGCAACAAGCCATATGACAGCAATCAGTTGCAGCATCGTCAATCCTGCCCAAAACGACAGAGGCTGTCGTGACAAGAAGTATTATAGAAGAACTGTCGCATTAGAAAGAACGTGGATATGCAGAGACTGGAAGTTGCAGGCCTCCGGCGAGTTCGGCGTTGCCTATCACGAACAATGATTGGTCGGCCGAACAGGAGTTGGCCGAAGCTAGACTGGAGAATGATTTCAAAGTCCGGTGAAGATACAGTAAGGTGCTCCAGATGTCTACTGTTCATCATACATGGCAGCCACTGGGCTACTCACAGTTTCCGTACTGATCCCCAAGAACAATCGTCCCGTCACGAAAGCACTTTCTCTTACGGTCGGTTGCTCTATGCCGAATGCAGAAGCATATTCAACAACACCGCGAGAAATGTGGGCTGTGATAGTACTTGAGACTGGCCACACTGTCTGCTGTAGCGTCCTATAGATTACTACAAGTTCGTATTTGTACGGACCTCATCCGCGCTCCGTCTCCCAGCTTTACACACAATCTGCGTGCCACCGTACTGGCTTTTGATGATCGGATCTTCAATCGCTCAACCGACGAAATGCAACCGAACCTGCGTTTGTACGATCGAGATTCACAATAGCGAGCGTCTTAAAGGTTGTTGGAACGGGAACGGAACAAACACGGGAGCCGACCATCGGTGGTTGGACACAGCAACGCTTCGTCTGCAGGGGAGGGAATACAGGTAATTAACATGATTTACTGTCCCGAAAGCTCGCATTTAAGGCTCACAGGAGTCCCAAGAGAGCTCCGACGGCCGCGTGAGGTTGGCGGGGTAGACATGCTGTCTCAAACCAGGGAAACCCTCCGGGCGTCGCTCCAGGCATCTGCTTATTCAGAGAACGAATTAGACCATTGCGCTTCTTAGCAGCTTGACTTGCAAGGTCATCAAACGGATCCTTTGACAACTTCCAATGCCGTCGCCATCCCATTACATGCTGCCTAAACCACTTTAACGCCGGTCAGGCCGCTAAATCCGTCGACCGGGTCTGGAGAGCTTGGAAAGCTTCCGGGATGATGGAATATAAGTATTCGACTGTGTCGCCTTATATCAAACGCAATTCTACCAGCGACAAACTAGTGTCCATCTCACAACATCAGCAATCGACCAACAACTGCCCAAAGACATCCAACTATGGCCACCGACAAAACCATCGTTCTCATCACCGGAGGTGAGCAAGACTCCCCTCTAAAATCCACAGCAATAGCTCACACTTTACATAGGCAACAGCGGGATTGGCTTCGAAGTCGCCGCACAACTACTGGCAGACAAAACCAAACACGTAATCCTCGGCAGTCGATCCCTCGAGAAAGGCGAGGCAGCCGTGAAGGACTTACAATCCCGCGACCTCGCGGGTTCAGTCGAGCTACTACAGCTAGACGTAACGGATCCCCAATCCATCGAAGCCGCGGCGAAGACGGTAGAGAGTAAACATGGAAGGTGCGAAATCTCGACCCCCCAAAACTCCCTCGTCACCGCAAAAGAACCCAAGACTAACCCAAAGACAAAGATTGGACGCCCTAATCAACAACGCAGCCATCGCCTCCCCTGCGGAAGGAACCCCCACCGCGGTACTAAACAACTACATGACCGCGAGTCCAGAGGAACCCACGCCCTTACAACCACTGGCGGACTACACAGCCCAGTGCTTCCAGACCAACGCCACAGGCCCACTACTCATGGGCGAGGCCTTCTCCCCCATACTCCGGAAATCCAGCACAACGCCCCGGATAATCTCCGTAAGCTCGGGAGCAGGGTCGATAACCTCGCGCCTGAACCCAAAAGGACCAGGAGCCGGGATCCGAGCGCCGTGGTACCGGGCTAGCAAAGCGGCGATGAATATGGTGACGGCGTGCCAGGTGGCGGATTATGGCGGGGCGGGGTTCAAGGTGTTTGCGTATTGTCCCGGGTACACGGTGAGTAATCTGTCCGGGATGAATAGGGCGGAGAACGGGGCGAAGCCGACGAGTCAGGGGGCGCGGCCGATTGTGCGGATGGTGGAGGGGGAGTGTGATGAGTGGCATGGCCGGTTTGCGCATGGGGATGGGGACGGGTTGGGGGAGTATGGGTGGTAGATATCTGAAGTCTGTCGGATCATGTTGGGATTGGAGTAGGTAGCATAGTGAGTTAATGTCGTTGGTGCAAGCAGCCGTGTAATGAGTTTCGAACGAATCCGAGTCTTCAAATCCCTTTCAGAGCCTCCCGGCTAGTCAGTAGGCAATAGTGACAGGCGTCCAACCGCCTCAAATGCTCTCCTCTAATGCTGCCCCTTCGTGAAACGTCATGACCTTCCCTCCCGAGTAGACCTGGGTCGCTGTTCATGATCCATCAAGTCAGTGGTAATAACCACACATCCAGTTAGGCAATTGACAGAAAAGAATGTTAACACATGACAATATGGTAAGACGTTTTGTAAGACATCAGCATCATGATACTGGTACAGGCGCTGCCTACGCTACTGTGTGACTTTTTATTCCCCCCCAGTGACCGTAAACGCCTCAAACGCCCGCATTTCCATCGTGGCTCTTCACTACATCGTTATTGTCCTCGGTAGGATCCCGCTTCAGGGCCTTTCGCTGGCGTGAGCGGTGATGATACTTCGCCTCGCGGCGCACCGTCTTGGCCCTCGCCCGGAAGACGTCATCCGTCGACGACCGCTGAAGCGCTGCGAGAGCGCCCTGCCGGGCCAGACGGCTAGTCGCTGCATTACGCTGCGCCATGGCCGTCGACCGCAACAGTAGCGGAGTCGTCATGGATGAAGTCATCGAACGAGAAGTCAAGCGGTGGGTTGAAGCTTGCATCATACGCGCCATCCGCGAAGGCGAAAGGCTCCAGATGCCGACCAGGAGAGTCTTGTAGCAGGTCTGGATCTGAAGCATCATGAGATGCAGGAAGAGAGCCGCCCAGGAGGAGCTGGGCGAAGTTGACGTCTTTGGAGGCTGGATCCTTGAAGGGGTGTTGTTGATGCTGCTCGCGGGGCTCGACCGACACTGCAGGTCGCACAACATTGCTGCAGAATGTTGTGTCTGGTCGAGGGGCGAGAGCGTAGGCTTGGATTCCAGGTGGGAGGTCTCAAAGGCGGGCGGGATGGTGGACGGGAAGGGGTGGTGGTCGAGCGGTTCCTGCTTGATGTGCTGGTCTTGGTGGAGGTGGAACATGTGGGTCGCTGGTGACGAAGGGCTCGGGGCTGCCTCGGCTGTACCATGTGACTCGACGAGTGACGGTGCTGGCGTGTCGACCCTGGGGATATCGGTTAGTATCACGTGATGGAGCGTGACAATGGAGGTGGTGGCTGCGAGGCAAGTATGACATACATATCGCTGCTCAGCTGGACGTCTGGCAGTTGGATGTTGGCAGGGAGTGGGCCGTGTAGTCGGCGGTAGGCTTCCAACTCAGCATTGGCGCGGGCAAGAGCGACGGCGAGCGTCTCGGTCTCTTGCCTCTTCCGCTCCCTCGAGTTGTGGGCGGCGGCGCGGTTGCGCTTGATGCGCTCGATACGGCGTTGCTCCTTCTCATCGTCGGTCTTGGCGCGTTTGCGTGGTGGCAGGTGCGTCTTGGGCTCAGGCAGTTCCTGGCCCCACGACTTCCTCTTCTTGGCCGGCTTAGACTGGACGATGACGGGCGGTGGTGATGCCTGACTCGCGTCCGGGGCGGGCGAGGTGTCTTGCGGGTCGAAGGATGGTGACGGTGAGGCGGAAGAGTGAAGGTCCTCCATCTTGAGGAACTGGTCGGAAGTCATGGTGCTGTCGCGGCGGTGGTCGTGAGTGTTCATGGCGGGGGTGGAGAGGTGAGAGAGGGTCTCCATAATAGGCTTGTCAGCAGCTAAAAGAAAGGCTACATTGCTGGAGTCACGAGCTTGGGCTTGAGGACAGGTGGACGAGTGGGCAGCGTGCGGGAGAGGCAGCTGCTTTAAAGTGAACACGTTGCAAGGAGGCGTCCACACTGAGACCCGAGGACCCTGATCGGCTGCTTATTGTCGCCCACCAGTTCCCCCTAAACGGCCTCAGCGGCCCCCAACTGGCCCCGATGGGGAGGCGCTGCCAAGCCCTTTCGTAAGCGATCCGCGGCCCTAACCGTACCGCATGTGGGATAGCGGCTCCACTGCTGCTATAACGAGAACCTTCCATTATACATGAGACCACCAATCGTGTCCGTCTCCTCCCAACTAATCCAGCTGGAATGCACTGACAACGCATTTTTATTATTCACGATATATTACGCGGCGGCATCTAGATTCGGGGCGACTCCTGTTTCACGCGAGAATACTACCTGAAACCTATAAGTATCAACCTAGGTACATGCACGTCTAAGCCCACCTCAGCCGGCTGTAACTGGAATTTAACCGATAACCAAAATGAAAGTTGAATCGTCAAAATACATTCGAAATCAGTGTTCAATCACAGACTGTCAGAAGACGACGGCTGCGCTGCTATCCGCTTCACCGCCTCAGTATGCCTATCTAGATCTTGGGAGTCTCTCTCCAACTGCTGGATTTCTTGGTCCAGCTCCGCTATCCTCCGAGACGCTGCATCTTCCTCCTCGCGGAACGTCCGCCCCTGCTCCCTTAACTTCTGTCTGATCTGTCGAACTCGCTCTTCTCTGGCTTCGGCGTCTCTGATCATCTGTTCTAAGCGACAACTCAAAGGATCAGCATGCCGTGACTCATCTGCCGCCTGGCTCGCCGCTTGATTTCCCGACCCCGCCCCCGTGGACACAGGACTTGCCAGTTGTCCGCCAGCGCCGCGAAGTCTAGTCTCATCCGCCCGGAGACGAACTTGCTCTCGGGCGGTGTCATACCCTCTTGATTGCTTATCATCAGCGATCGTTCCAGGCTGCAACATACTTGCAGTCGCTGTTGGTTCGATCGTGTGGCGGCTGTGCGTGTTGGGCGGTAGTGGCGTGCTCGAGTAAAACTCGTCGTCTTCGTCCTCGTCGTCGTCCTCGTCGTCGTCCTCGTCGTCGTCCTCGTCCTCGTCCTCGTCCTCGTCCTCGTCGTCGTCCTCGTCCTCGTCCTCGTTCTCGTCCTCGTCGTCTTCATTGCTTGCCAAACCGACTGGCCGTCGAGGCAGGTACGGTTCCGGCATTGTGGGTCGTGGCTCGTTGCAATGCTCTTCAGAGGCGTTAGCATCCGTGTGAGATGCTTCGCCTGCAACTACAGTACCGAGGGAGTCGGCGATTCGCTTCCCCAGGCGGAGATTGGTCACAGCGATCGTGTCCAGTCCTGAAGCTGCCGGCTGTACGGGATGAGTCTGAGACAACGACTGACGGCCTACGCTGCCTGTCGTGGTAAGATTCTGGACTAAGCTGACCGGTGTAGGCGGCACTGTGGCCACTCGCCCGGCATACTGCACTCTCTCACCTAGGCTCTCCGGAGTCCCATCAGTAAGATTGATGACTGGCGAGGTAGTCGTCTTCAGCTCAAGGAGGACCTCAGGCCTTGATGCTTTCCGCGTGATGGCGGAGGCGGCCGCTATTTGATCAGGCCCGATCTCGTTCTTGATTGTCGTGCCATTGCCCTTGCTGGAAATCGTCGGATCGCTATGATATCCCTTCATCAAGGCGCTGAGCTTTTGCGGGTCCACCCTGAGAATGACTATGCTTCGAGTGATACTTCGAGACATGTTCGCCGTTGGTGCGGTCGCTGGCATGGGCTCTGAAGGCTTTCTTTGCCGCTTCAAGGGAGAAGATGTGCCGACGCTAGAGTTGACTGTCCATGATCTTGCCCATTGGTTATGCTCATCTTGTGCGGAGCTTTGCCCGTGACGTCGAGAGAAACGCCTGGATGATCGGCTTCGCGGTGTTTCTGGCTCACGTTGATGGGCGTGGCCACGTCCATTGACATATCGAGGCGAGGGATTCGGTTCGCTGGTTCTTGAAAACGGCTGATAGTCCGGATCACTGGATGTATCGTCGTCAGAGGCTGGTTCTCCACCAGACGCATCGTCAGATGCAGCATTGTGGGAGGCCTCGCTCCTATCTTCACCAGACTCATCGGGCTCGCAGAGCTTCTCGTTGCCCGATTGCCTGAGTCTGGTGACACGTGCACATCGACACTTCGCTATCACCAAGTCGCGAAAAATCCAGCGTAGTCTATCAGGCGTTAATCAGGTGCTTGGTAAGGGATATGCTCGATACTAACTTGCGCTGGTCATCCTCGTCATGACTGTAGAGATCGCGCGGACAGTGCTTGTCTCCATTGCGCCCTTCAACAAGCCATTCTACGGATCTGCGGTTCCCTGCCGGCCAGATGAAATGACCTAATTCATCGAAGACAGCGTTGACGTCCGAAGTGAACTCGTCCAGGTGTCGAATGACAGCTTCGGTCATTGACCAATATTTCGCTGTCAGTCGATCAATCTCTGTTACCAACCTCAATACATTGCCATCCCTCTGCTTTGTAGATTTGAACGTCCCTAATTGATGAACAAATCCTAACCTATTCTCGAGAGTCTTCACGCCTTCCATATTGGCGGTTCTACTTTCAAAGTCTAGCTAATTTAAATCGACAACGACTTCGAAAGATGCCAAAGATCCACCTCATCTTTAAGAACACCTCCCGATCAAACAGTATAGCTATATGCCTCGATAGAGGCCAGGGGAAGCACACAAGGCCAAAGCAGGCACCTGCAACGGCACCCATGTCCAGTTGGACCAATAGGATCTCTTGGCACCCTTTCCGCAAGCTCCCAGCATCCTACCAACTGCTACATTGATAGAGGCAACAGTGCAATGCGCCAAAAGACATCTAAAAGAGGGAAAGCGAAGGTCATGTTGAATCCCATGTCCATGCCATCGGGCTGCCCCAGCCTCGCCAAACGAAGAGGAAATCGCGAAGGACTATGTACATCAGCGACAAAAGCTAGGACACTAATCTAAACCCGTCGGATGCGAGCAGGACAGAACCCCTTCACCGCGACTTCGTCACACGGCTACATACATAAGACTTCGTTCTAGCTAGGGACAATACTCCTGCCTGCTGCTGTTGCTCGTTGGGTGGCGCTTTCACTAAGCGATTTTGGGTCGATACCGAAATTTGCATGCTTTGCCCTTGCAAACAGTGTGAAGAGCTCAGAAAAGAGTCCGGATCGTTCTAATTGATCTTTGGCTGCGGAAAGACCTGCAATCGGTGACATAAAGTCCTGTTATCAGCAGTGGGATGGGAGACCGCAAAGCGGCTCTTGCTCAACAGAATCGAAGATGGGTACCTTTCGCACGGACATTGCCTGGAATGAGTCACACTGCGGGAAGAAGAGGGAGTCGAATTCGACAAGCATCTCGGTTTCGACGAGAAGCGGAGTGGCAAAGTGGAAGGAATGGGGAGTCTGCGCTAATCCACATGTCGATTTGTTGGACATGTGGGAACAGCTGGACATGTGGGAACAGCATCTCGTCCAAGTGATCGCGAGAGAAAGGCCTGTGATCTAGAACCCATACGTCGTGAGACTGTAACATCACCAGTGAAGAGCCCAAATAGCACCAAAAAGCCATTCTGCACACTGTTGAGAAGAAATCCCGGCTTTTGCCTACACATGTTCTCGCCTACGTCTTGGTCGACTCAACCCTCCCACTCCACCGTCACAGTCAGCTCAGGCGTCGACGCATCTCTCAACTGCCTCAGACGCCTAACCAGGGCCTTGAACCCAGCCTCCGCCCCTCTTCTGATCCGCCCATTAAACGCCTTCCCCGAATGAGGCGGCGGGTTAAGATGTTCGACCCTGACAGCCCTCACAGCACGGTCTTTTAGTCGTGGAGGCATTTCTTCGTCGATTTTCCGGAAAAAGCTGCCGACGTCGTCGCCCGCTTCGAGCTGGAGCCAGCCGGAAGGCTCGTTGTCGGCCCACCAGTCGATCTCGAGCTCGGCGCGTTCGAGCGCGTCGCTGTAGTCGCCGGTCGGGGGAGTCATGTCGAGGTATTGGGGATCGAGGGAGTGACGATGATGTTGGGCAGGCGTGCCTACTCTCGAGGCAGCATTTGTAGGCGGTTGCGGCGGCTGTGTTGCAGGGCCTGCAGCGCGCCAGGATGTGCCGTTCGGTAATCCGCTTGAGCTGCCGAGCGGCGTTATGTTCGGTCGAGGTGCTTCGCTGGGTCGGTTTTCGGGGCTTGATTGGGCAACAGAAGCGAAGGTAGGCAACGTTGAGTGGCCAGTTGGGTTCATACCAGGTGAGTGTTGAGGTTCGGGTTTGACGCCGTTCGGTTGTCTGTCGAGCGGAGACTCAGCCGACGGATTTGTAGTGCTCTTTGACAGCTCTGTTACCAGAGTCTGAGCGTCGACTCTGCTAGCCGGCACGTTTTCGAATACACTGCGTATTCTCTCCCAATCGGGTCGAGCAAGTTTTGGTCCATTTGGTCCGATAAGCTGCGATACTACTGGGCTGTCCATATAGGGTCCCAAAACTTCACTGGCGATCGGATTGATGCCAGTAATAGGTGAAGGACCCTGTGCACCATACCTCTCGGTCGGTGCGGGTGCCGGTGGCGGCATTCTGCTATCAGCCGGCAAGCTGGCAAACGAATGAGAGGCTGTTTGCTCTGCGCTTGATACGGTAGTGAGGGGAGCTTCTGTCCTTGGCCTTTTGGTTGCAGGAGAGTTTGCTTCAGTCCCTGGAACACTGCTGCGTTTTCTCGAGCGATGGGGAACGCCAGAGGATGAATCTTCTGCGGGCAGCTGCTCGGGTGGCTCGCCATCTTCGATGTAGTAGTTGATTGAATTGACCGGCGTGAAATTGGAGTGACGTTTCTGCGCTTCTGGTGATCTTTGATTCAGGGAAGAGTCGGCTTCTTCATGCTCCGACGCGGCCCTACCGCTCCCGAGGACGTGGTCGACGGCACCATTGAGTGCATCTCGATCCACCGTTTCCTCCGCCTGGCCGTCCAAAGGCTCCGGTTCGTAATGCCATCCTCTGCCATGATTTTCGTAATATCGAATACATTTTGCCACGATCAAAAGGTAGAAAGATTCCCAGAGCCTGCAGAGAAACTTAGCGATCGGTATTGGATTCAATGTCATAGGACTTCTCACTTACTCGGCTCTATCTTCCTGTTTTGAGTAGTACAGATCGCGTGGGTAGGCACCGTTCAAATTAGTCTGTGATGCATCCGCAAGCCACCTGAGCCGATCTTGGGTATCGTCGGACCATAATTCCGGGCCATACTTTTGGAAGAGGTTCTCGGCGTCGATTCTCAAAGTCTCAGAGTCGCGGATTTCCGCTTGATTTTTGCCACCATAGGAGGTCGTGAGTCTTTTGATGTCTTCGTTGAAGTCCTTGAGGAGCGGGATTTTCAGGCGATCCTTGTGCCGTGAAAGGCCGAGGGGGAACCAGACACCGAGCTTACGCTCGATATCGAGGATTTTGAGCCTGCCACCCGGCGCTCTTGACATGTTGGATGTGATGCAGCTGTCGGGGGTTTCTTTGATTCTTCAAGGCGTGTATAACGAAAAGAAGGGAAGTTTGCTAGCATAAGCGGTGACAGGTGGTCATGATAAGTCCCGAATGCCAATGTAATAATCAGTCGGAGGTAGCTTCACTGGCGTGGTGTCTCGGTTACGAGGTTGCACTAGCCTGAAAGTGGCGCGGCAAACTAAGGGGTTAAGCGGCATCGGTAGGTTCCGGGGGGTGATAGCATAGGACAGCCAGGCTACGAAGGTAGAGGTACGTGGGCCTATCTCGTTATGTACCTCGTCTCTCAAATGCCTTACGTCCTCGTCGTCTGCAAGCCGTCTAGCCGGACGACACCTCGATTTCCTAATATGAGAGCCTGTTTAGGTTTTGCGTACGCGACCAGCTGACGTTCTCTACGATATGTGATATGTCTCTCCTCCTACAAACACGGGCAATTGAGATTCCCAAGGAAACAGTCAACGTGATTTTTGTTTGTGTGCGCGCCGGACTTGCCCTAAGCTAGGTCCGCGGAAACGACCAGGTGCATGAGCGGTAAGACTTGCCGCCCACCTCGCACATCCGCCGCTCTCGCTACGTCTTCCAATCTACTCCCGTCTTGGTCCTCTACACGGAATTACAAGGGGCGGGATGTACACGGCCCATTCTACTCGATACCTACCTCCGAGGTATACACTAATAATAAACAGCCGATATGATGCAGTATTGTACGGCCTAACGGACGAAATGTGAAAAGGTGCATCATTGTCCTGAACCTCGTCCGTGCTTCGCATCTTGGCACATCCAGCAACGACCAAGCATCAGGAGCGATTTCGGAGGGGGTGGGCATTAGAATGAACGCGGATCATGCGCCTCGGCGAGGAGCGATACTGTTCATGTCTGTGGGCTTAACAAATCAATCTGTCAAGACGCCGACAATGCGCAATCGTATTATTGACTGGTCAATCCGTCTCCTCGTGGACGGGCATGACTACGGAGGCAGACAGACAGATACATTGGCTTCACTACGGACGTAGTATCCATTAACCGACTTGGCCATACCTAGGAAGTACCTTCGTACTCAAAACCGTCTGCAGGCTCCCGTACCGCTGTACCGGCAATTAGTCATGTCGAAGCAGACGATAACAGTCCACTTGGAGTTGTTTCAGCGCCGCATTGTCTTACCGCCACCTACATCTTCCATCCTTTCATCACGCTTCTGTGAACGCCATCATTTCCCAGGAACGATGTCTGAGCGCCTGAAAACGTTCTGTAAACAGTTGCTTCTTGCGTTGCAGAGCTGCCGGGCGCGATATTGTACGCTTCATCAACGTTCAAAAGGGGTAATGTAGGTAAGGCGAAATAGCCTGAAATCGCTCTGGCGCTTAAGCTTATAGGCGAGCGTCTCCGGCGTCTTTTGGAGATTGCCTTGCTACGTCGATGACTTCCGTCGACTATTATAGCAGTAGGGCGACCGGACATGCTCGTCCACCTTTTCACTTCATCCTATGAATCAGCAATCGAGATGCCTGCCACGGCAGGTAGACCATTACTTAAAGCTTAAAGTGATGATTCGTTTTCCAATACATGTCTCTGACTTCGTCGCTCTTTGGTGGGACATGCCTCGCCTGCGACAGCCTCCGAAAAAAAAGACAACCCTTACGTCCCTCGTCGTAATCCCCATTTTAGGATGTGGTTGTTGATCGTCTTCCTTTCTACGACAGACTCACGCCAAGCAACACCTACCTACTGTCACGGGAGGTAAAGCATCTCAATGGTATACTTAGTTGCTGCTCATTACAGATTTCAGACCATTTGCTGGGAACGCGCTGTGTGCCTACAGAACTCCCGACATAGCCAGAAACGTAGAGTACCTGCTAAACTATCCTGATGTCTTAAATATCAAAATATAGCCAAATGTGTAGTGTAGGACGGTGCACACAGCACGAACACTTCGGTGGCCCTTTCTGACCTCCGCTTGTGTAAACTAGAGGCATCTGCGTTCAGAATCTACTCTTTTCGGATCACTGTCATAGCCTTGCTGAGCCTATCGCCTTCCTGACCAGGCGATGGCAGTGTTGGCACCGAAGGAGCATAGACATCGACCGTCATGGTCTCCACGGCCCTCCAAAAGATACCTGTGTATCGGCGCAGGATGGAGGATGGAAGGTCGGACTGGTTAAAGACGTACAAATTATTTGAGACTGGCTTCATGGGTAGTAGCGTGACTGGTAGAGCGCCCCAGGCCAATGTCAGTCCATCGTAAGAGACATCGTCTAAACTCTTTACGTATTACATGTTTCGAATACTTTCCGCGGTTAAAGCGAAAGGCCCGCTATGAAGAGACGTAAGCCTACCCGTCACATCCGTGAGCATGGAGTGATAAGAGGACAGAGCAACATCCTCAACTTCGAAGTAGTCTCAACTTCACATCGACTATCTCTCAACAACCGGACTCTCCTCAGCATCCACGCTGCCCCTGCGACCCCATTTGACAGGTCTCCGTTTGAGGAAAGCACCGACAGCGCCTAGGTAACCCTCATGTCTTAAGAAGAAAGCCTGCTTGGAGCCTTTACTCCAGAATTTGATAGCGAAGGAGAGCGTGTGGATGGTCTGATGATGGCCGCGGATGAAGGATCCGCCGAAGTAGATGCGCTGGAGGTCGTGTTTTTCGGATTGCAGGTAGGCGATTTGGCCGATGTTGTTACTGTTTATACATTAGCAGAGGTCAGTAAATTGGATTCAAAGTACTCACCTGATAGCATAGAGAAGACTTCTTGAGATGTCCTCAGGTTTGAACATCCTCCCATCCCCGATCAAATTCGCCTGAGGAGCCTCGTCGTCTCCGGTCGCTGCACCGTCGAATTTCGATCGATTCACATCGCCGTTGCCGAGCCCACTACCATCCTCCGCTCTTCTCTCCGCTTCCCGTTTCCGCTTCAGCACTTTGCCAAAACTACTCGCGATCGTCCTCTCGCTGAGTCCGATCTTCTCATACCCCATGCCCTCGCCGTAGATATCCCCGACCAAAAGATCCACTGAACCGTTTTCACCCTGGTCGGCCATAGCCAGCATATCGTCAAAATTCCGCGCACCGGTGAGCAAAGAAAGCAAACCCCACAATGTCCCGCCACCTAATGACGTTCCGCCAATACGCTGATATTGCGACGGACCAGACACTTTGACCATACTCACACCGCTGCCAATATTGACGAGAAGATAGGGGTAGACGTCGGACCTAGCTTCCTGATAGACGACGGCATTATCCGGGTCGGTGTCGTTGTAGGTAAAGACTTCCATGGGAATCTCCGTAATAAAGAAATCGAGGCCCATAATGAGACAACCCATCTCGTCCTCGCGCTGCACATCGACGCCAAGCCGTTCTTTAATCCTATCGTAGAATTTGTAGGCGCCGCCACCGGTGGCCTGGACGCTGAGCTCGGTGGCTTTGGCGCCGTTGGTCTGCTTGTGGCGGGACTGCAGGACGCGCAGGTACTCGATGCAGTCGTCGATGCGCTCGGTCTCGAATGAGAGGAAGTGCAGGCGGCCGCCGGATTCCGGGTTGCCATTCTCGCGGGAGAAATATACCACTTTGGCTAGGGAGCCGCCGATGTCTGCGGCGACGTGGCTGACGACTGCGGTGTGGTTGGGCAGTCTGATGTCACGTTTATGCTGGGTGTAGGATTGCTCTTCCAGCTCCGGGTCTGAAGTGGGAGAATTGCTGCCGCTTCTTTGGGATACGTCGTCCTCGCCGTGGTCGATGATGTAAGCTCCAGCTACATTGATCTTAATCGTCCCGGGTTTGTGGATGGTGGATTGCATGTCCACTGCCGAGCTAGAGATGCGGCGGCGCTTAGCCGCGGGTCTTTCGATCTCGGCCATGGTCATTTGCTGGGCTGGTGAAGGACTGACTCCCTTGAATTCTATCCAGGGGCAAGAAGGAAGCCGGGATATGTTGAGCTGGCACGTGCTCGGCTTCCCAATTGAGCAGGAGGTAAGATCCAGGAAATGAGGCCAGTCTTACAATCGGGTGGCGCTTTCTGGGAGGTCCTTTATGTGGCGATGAGAATAGCCTATCCAGAAGAGGTTGTTTGTCCAGGGGAAGCGTTGGGACGGGCGATGAGCGACATTGTGGTCGGGCGAGTGGTGTAAGATGAACGGGATCCACCAAGACTACTCTCTCCGTGCTACTAGCTGCTGGCCGGCCGAGGTCGTCTTCGGCTCCGCGATTGCTAGACCCCATCGGTCCGAGCGCCCTTTCTACTTCCCGTCCGTTTGGGGCGTTTGCCAAGAAATCTTGCACCCGCTGCATCATTCGGGACGGAGGCTTTAATCAATACATCAATCAATACAGGGACACTCCACCGCGGGATCCTCGACAACTGATGAGAGCGCGGTAACATCACCACAATGGGTAACGACGGCGGCAGTATACCAACCCGTCGCGAGCTGGTGAAAGAGGCGGCGCGCAATCCAACAACCTCCGAGCTCAAAGAGTCGCAGAATGAGCAACAAGAATACCACTGGACTACCGACCCGGTTTCCAACAAGCCGCTGTCTCGACCGATAGTGTCCGATTCGAACGGCAAGCTCTACAACAAAGACACCATCCTGGAATACCTGGTCGAAGGCGCCTACAAGGAAGACGCCGAGCGCATCACCAACGGCGCCATCAAGAGCTTGAAGGACATTGTCGAAGTGAAGTTCGACGTAGACGAAGAGGCGACAGCGACCGATAAGCAGGAGATCTTGAAGTGTCCCGTGACGGGCGATAAGCTCGGTCCTGGGTCCAAGGCAGCCTACATTGTACCATGCGGTCATGCATTCTCAGGGAGCGCGATCAAGGAAGTCTCGGGCGAGAAGTGTCTGACATGCGATACGGCGTATGCTTCTAACGATGTCATACCCATTCTTCCGACTTCAGAGACAGATGTTGCAAGATTGCAACTCCGGATCAAGACGTTGCAGGAGAAAGGACTTGCTCACTCGCTGAAGAAAGCTTCCGGCGGCAGTAAGAAGCGGAAAAAGAAAGACGAGGCCAGCACGACGGACACGAATGGCGTCGATACAACATCTAGCCAGGATCAAGCGAAGACTAGCACGAAATCTGCAGAGACCAAAGACAACGACGACAACAGCCGCAACATCAAGAACTCATCGGCCGCAACCATCGCCGCCAAGGTCAAGGAGGAGCAAGAACGTTCGAAGAAGCGCAAGCTGGAAAGCGACAATGTACGCAGCCTCTTCTCACAGCGTGACAAGGATGCATCGAATGGTAAGAACGGCGACTTCATGACGCGAGGATACAGCGTTCCTTCCGCGACGAAGAGATGAGGTCTGCAACAAAGAAAAGGACGATTTGATCGCCTTCTCTCTTCTACCCTCCGATCTTGATGCAGCCTGATTGCATTGAGCAGTTGTATTTTCGGCGGGAAGAGATAAGCAGTGAGCTTCTGGCCTCCGGAGGTCTAGCCGCTGCTGCTTTGAGTCTGACATTCAGGCCGAGGGGATGTCTTCTGCGCATCCGTGTGATGGCGACAGATAACACGCGTTATCGCGGCCGAATTCAAAGAACGAAAAAGTGGGCCATGATCCGAAACCCACGGTATGGAGCCCCCCTTTGCAACAATCTAATATCGTGTCTCTGCATGACCTTCTCGATGCCTGGCATATGCATCCCTCCGCGGCCCAGTCAATCTGACTCTCTAAAGGCACAAAGTTTACGCAATCAATGAGGCCAGAATTCTGTTGATATTGAGCTCCCGAAATCAGTCAAGCTTAAATGAGCCAACAGATCCCATCTCGCAAGAGCCAAAGACAGAGACGCTGCACCGATATATCTACCCGTATGCTTGTGCCAGGGAGTTATCTTAAGCACCTTGTGTACATTCTGGAACCGGACCCGGTGAATGCCAGTCTCGCTGCGTAGGAACAAGGGTTACATAGAGTGAGTGGGCTTCCTAAGGGCTGGCAGCCTGGGCTATGTTAACATGCGAGTGAGATGATACTACTCCTCCACCGTCCCATACTGAGAGAAGCTTGGAACGAAGATCGAGTCACTTTATCCGCGTGGCAGTGGGAAGATGAGTCGGTGACGAAAGTCAAGGTATATCAAATTCGATTGGAAATTGTCTATGACGGAAATACCCCTTCCTGACTTGGCTGGTGAATCCCTTTCTTTCTTTCTTTCTTTTGAAATCTCCACCTTTTCCTCTCTTCTCTCCTCTCTTGCCTGCCTAAAACCAGCAGTGAAAAATAATAATAGTCTCAGCCGCTCCAGCATGTGATAGCAAACCCCTGAAAAAGAAACACAGTCACGATTCCTACAAGCACTTGGATGAAATGTCATGCCCACCAACCCTTGAATTAATGTCCACTGTTTCCTCCTCCTTCGCACACAAGTGGGAAAAGAGGGAAAGATTATAACGATGTTCCAAACACATTACGATATTCTGCCGTACACAACACACCCGTATCAATCCTCATTCCCCATGCCACCCAATCCCGTCGTCTCTTTGACCCAACAAAGTCGCTTCCGCTCTGCATATAATAGGCTGTCCGAAAAATCAAGTCCATTAAGCCGACGAGGGTCTCCAAACGATCAATCCCATTACAACCCGGGAGAGACCATTCCACCTCAACTTTCCTCCACGCTGCAGGCTTTCACTCTAAAAATCCTAATCCCAAACCCAATTTCCTCACACATCGACTCCTCCCTTGCCCCTCGCCCAATCCAACCCCACAAACCAAACTAGCCCCAGCCTGATCCGTCCTGCTCCTGCGCAACTTGCCACTATGCATCTCCAGAAGCTCGCTAAGAAATGAACGAGAAAAAATCACGAAGCGAAAGTTCCAAGTGATGCGTTTTACACTGCCAAGGGCCGGAGGACCAGGAGGAGGGGAAACAAGTGGAAAGAATTAAGAAGTTTTTAGAAAACTGTTAATACAACGAAACCGCCCCTTCCCATAAAGGTGGGGATGGGGTAATAACCCCCTCCTCATTCCCGTTTCCTGGTCTGCTGCTCCACTTCTCGAGCCGAGAGATGATGGCTTTGAGCGAAACGGGGCTGTAAAAGGCGACTTCGCAATAAAATTGGTGCGAGGGAGTAAGGCCGGTGCGGGAAAGTTGAAGACCGGCACAGAGACGGAGAAGCGGGTCCGGTTTACGAGGTCTCCATGAGACACTCATAGATGTAGATGAGGCCGAAGGCGAGGAAAGCCACGGCGCCGCCGATAGTGACTGTAAGGAAGAAAGAAGCGTTAGCCAAGAGTTCCGTTTCTTCTAACAAAACATGTCTCCACCAATGAAAAAAGGGCAATATAAAATGTGGAAATCAAAATGAGCAGCAAATCCGGCTTTTCAATCAGGAAGGATGCTTTCAAAGCCCCTGACAGATCGAAGTAGAAACCCCCAAAAAAGACCAGTAAAAAAGAGGAAGCGAAAGGTCAGGGAAGCCCCAAAAACTATAGCACAGGATCCCAGAGAAGAAAATCCTTTTTTTTAAAAAAGAAAAAAACAGGAAAGGGGAAGAAATGCGATAAACTTACCAACTCTCATACTCACCCTCCCAGCCAACGCCCTCCCCCCGACAACCGCAAGACCCGTACAGACGGAATGCCCACAGATAGCGCCGAGGGTGACCCACCAGTAATCCTGGCCGGCAGCCATAGCGATGGTGGCGATCTGGCTGCGGTCGCCCCACTCGCCGAGGAAAGTCATGACGAACGTCTGGACCCAGGCGGGGCTGAGGACGAGGCTGAGGAGGTTGGTGAGGCCGGAGAGGCGGTCGCGGACGCTGGGGGTAGTGGCGCGGGAGGAAGGGGAGGGGGAGCGGGAGGAGGAGGCGGAGGGAGAGCGTTTTTCGGAAGAAGAGTGGTGACGGCCGGATTCCAGGGAGTAAGGGTCATGATGGGAGGAGGGGCGATGAGAGTGTTCTTTTTCCTCGAGCTCGGCCTCGACCTCGCGCATTTCCTCGCCGACGCCGGAATCGGGGGGCATTTCGAGGCCTTCCTTCAGCAGGCGGGCGCCGAAGACGAGGAAGAGCACGGCGGCGCCGAAGGTGGTGAATTTCTTGGGCAGGAGGGTGGGGACGGCGTGGCCGAGGACGGCGGAGAGGACGGTCATGGCGACGAGGGCGGAGAGGGCGGCGGTGAAGACGAGCAGGCGGTCGTGTCGCATGGCCATCAGGGCCGCGACGAGGAAGGTTTTGTCGCCGATTTCGGAGAAGAGGATCATGGTCATGGAGAGGACGAAGGAGTGGAACCATTCGTGCCATTCTGTGTCGCCGGCGGTGCCGGGGGAGGTGATGCCGCTGGAGATGTCGCCACCTGCTGCGGCGGAAGCGGATTTGGCGTTCTTGCGAGGGTTGGTGGAGCCCTCGGTGTAGGGCATCGTGTCCTGGAGCCAGTCGTCTTGGCCATTGTTGGCGATGGGTGGTTCGCCTGCCTCGCTTGCACCGCTGCTGCTAGAGCCTTTCCGTTCGGGATGGGGGATGTTGTGTGGCTTTTCTGGTAGGTCGGTCGGCTTCTCCATTCCTAGTCCGCCGGCGCCGTACTCGCCGCCTTTCTTGCCGCCTGCCTCCGCCCCATTCTCACTGTCCTTGTCTTCCTTGCTCGCGGCGGAGGTTTTCTTCTTCTCTCCTGTCTTCTCCTGGTGCTCAGCGATACGCTCCTGCTCCTTGTGCGGTAATGGCGGGGCCTCGTTCGGTGCCTGAGGCTTCTTCTCTGGGTCGCCCTTTCGCAATCTGTCCTTGGTCTTCTCGCTGATGCCGCCTTCAGTGCCCGTCGTTCCTTTCTTGGGCGCCACTCGGCTCTCATCGTTCATGACGCCATCGTTCTTCTCCGGAATGTCATCCAGCGCCCAGCCGTCGTCGTTGGACGCGTCTTTGAACTTCTCCAACGATGTTGGTCGCGGCTTCGCGGATGATGTTTTGGCGGCTCCTCCCTTTCCCTTCTTGGTGGTTTCTTCTGGGGTGGTGTCCACGAAAGGACCGGCATGCGGCTTGCCGTCCAGCCCATCTACCGGGGCATCCTCCGTTCCGACGTATGGACGGGTAGATGTGGAAGGCTTTGCGTTTTGTGCGCCGTCGGCAGGTGCTGCGAACTTGGGCTTGTCGCGACCTGCCGTCTGACCCTTGGCGACATTCAACTCCATAATCTCCTCCTTGGTGAGTTTGTTGGAGTCGCGTTTGTGTAGGCGGCCATTTTTGGGGGAGTCGAGGTCGGCGGCGGCGAGGGTGGGGAGAAGGAGGAGCAGGAGGGGGGAGGCGTGTCGGAGGCGCATGTTGAGCGCAATGTCAATGAGTTGGTGTGAAGACTAGAGGATGCGACGGTGCGCGCGATGGGATAGGCAAGACAGGCCACGATTCCAATGGATAAATAATAGCAAGGGGATTCTTTCAATCAATGCCACGTTTGGCTGACGTACGCTCGTGGACCCAACGGCCGTGTCACGTGAGGGGTTCAAGTAGGAGGATTTAATTATTTCATTGCCACCAGAAGAAGGACAAAGCTGTTAGAATATGGAATGGGATAAAAATGAAGAGGCCCGGGGGGGTAGAGGGGGGAGGGGAGGACGGGCAGGAGCGAAAAAGGGAAAATGCTACCTTATGGAAAGGGATGATCATGCAAGTCCAGAGCTTCTGCGCATCTCACACGTCTCATCAGGCGGACTGGACTGGATCTTGCAAGCTTTACGGATCTGGGGTTGGCTCTTCCGCCGCTGCGCCACAACCACGCCCGCCCATGCACACTCCTACGCCTGCGCCTACGCCTACGCCCACGGCGGCAAGTCGGTGCGATGCTGTGAATATCCGCAAAACGCGTGGTCTCGTGACCTACCTCTCCTGCTGGTCGATTGCTTACCTGACGAGGTTTGCTCGGATCACGCACGTTGGCAACCATTATTAGGCCAACTGATACCTCAGAAGCATTGAACACATCATACGGGATTCTCGTCACTTGTAAGCATGGTTTCTGATTATTGCCAGGTGTGCACGACGCGTCGCGTGTATACCACAATTGAAAGTAGACTAGCGTGCCAAGACTGATCAGCCAACCCTGGTCAACCCTAGTCCGGGGGCTTTTCGATTCCAAACAAACCTTGGAATCCTCCTTCTCCCTCTGACCCTACCGCATCTTGACGCGTTGCAAACACTGCAGGCGTTGTCTTCCAGTGCTGCAGTGCTGCAGCATTCTTCACACAGTCGCGTGCGTGTCTCTGTCCTTCAGCTGCCCGGAGTCATCAAATGGCGAAGCTGTCGTCGACCGCCCGGCCACCGAGTCGTCAGGCGAGTGCGGCGCCGAGTGACCCGCCTGCCACAGCACCACCACCTGGTAGAACAACTCGGTCGACGCGTAGCCAAAGTCGTGAACCCAGTACACAACCCCCTGAACCCATTGAAGCTCCGGCGACTAAGAAACGCGGTGGTAAAAAAAACAAACCCGCTCAACGAGGTAGGTCACAAAATCCATAACCCTAACCCGCTCCCATAACCCGCACCCTAACTTTTGGGGAACAACAAACGACCCCTCAAAGAAGAATGATCGGAGTTCATGCTGCATCTCTTTACCGAAGGCAAACCCTTTCAGTCGGGCAATACTTAGTCGTCTCTGCTGGCAACCACGACATGTCTTTCGCACATCAGCATGCTTACACGTTCATGGCTGACCCCACCTTCCAGACCTAGAACCTGTCGCGGAAGACGAAGTCGATGAGGCACAAAACCAGGAAGATGTTGCAGCCGCCGAGGACGATGCGGCAGCTGCAGATGAAAACATTGAGCGCCCACGGTCTTCCAATTCAGCTGTTTCGAGGATGACCGCAAAGACTTCTTTCTCACAAGAAGAAATTGCCGATCTTGACCCCGACATCATGGTTGATGTGCTTCCAAATTTGGTCGCAGCTGCAGATCAGCTTTGTGCCCTGCTGTTCCCGGCAGACCCCAAGCAACGTCCAATCGTCTGGCAGGAGATCCATATCGAAGGCTCCAGACATAGAAAGCTGCTTAACAATCGGCTCTCTTCGTTCATCCTGCACAAGAACAACTTCGGCAGCCGGGAGTACATCCAGCCTAGTATTGTACTGAGGGCGCTGCTGAGCGTTCAAAGTATCGATCAGGTCCCCGATGGCCTTTGGAGACCAGATGATCTTCTTTACAAAATCAATCTTGCCCAGATGATGAGGACCGTCCTCGATACAGTCATTGACCCTACCGAACTGGACGCAGAAAGGTACGAGAGTTTTGACAAGCTGATGCAAAACTTCCCAACCGCCATTGCTGGCCTTGGCTTCAGCGCCGAAGCCATGCGCACCTGTCTGGCGTTGCAGACGCAGCTGAGCGTTGCGCGTTTGCATATCTTCCATAGCCATCCTGAGTACGATGCCACGAGTGTGGTCGATAGCGTCTTCTTCAAGCGCAATGAAGATGGCGAGTATGTCCATGCCTACCATGAAGACATGGGCTTAGACGAGCTGGACCCATTGGAGTTGGAGCACTGGATTGATGAAATCAACGCTCTGGTGGCGTCACTAAAGGCTCCCTTTCAGGACACCAACAAAGATCTCATGGCCGCCCTCGCAGAGATCAGAGACGAGTATCCATGGCAAAGTTTTGTCAACCAGGCCACCGGCTTCTATGAGCTCCGCAAGGCCAATATTGACATGGCCATTAAAAAAGCAGGCGGCGTAGACGCTGTGGTCGCTTCTCTCGCCCACGAGGTCGAACGTCTAGGTTTTGACCGTTTGGCTGCCGAGAAACGACAAAGCTTTGGCAAGACCGCCGGGACTCCCAGAAAAGGGTATAAGGGCATTGCAGCTCTTAAAGCTCGTGAACAGAGGCTATCTGCACAAGCAGCTCCGAATCAACCAGTGCAAGCTACAGCTCCAGTAGCGCCAATGATGGACCCTCGCTTGGCCCAAGCCCCGGGACCTTCAGCATTCACTCAAGATGATGGATTTGCTCCGCTTCCAGAGGACGATTATGATGGACAGCCTACAGCTCAGGAGCGCGCACAATCGACCTTGCAACACCTGTCAGGCTTCCGAAACATGCAGATGCAGAATGCGAAACGCAAGCAAAAATCCTTCCTTGATCGCCAAGAGGGTGCTCATCGCATCGCCTGGGATGATGAAAGTCAGCCGCTTCCTGGCGAAGCCGGACCCGCCTCGTCAATGCCTGCTCGCTCTTCAGCATCTGGGCCTTACCACGTCGGCAATGCCCGTGGGAATAAGCGTCCCTACGACGAAGTCGACGATGACGTGGATGACTTCGACCCTACCCAAGACGAAGGATTCCAAACCGATATGCGCGATACCTCCGCCGCTGACGCTCGACGCCGCTCAGCTCCCCGCCCTAACGCTCGCCGACCTCCCCAGATGGCCAATCGATCAGGCACAGTCGAATACGAGTTACCCGGCTCCCAGAACACCTCCCCAGCTAAACGCCAACGCAAGAACCCCGGCTCCACCCTCCCAGGCAACCTCGACCCGCTCGACCCAGAAGCCGGACCCATCCCACCCGAACAACACTACCAACGGGCCAAGATCGCAGCGAAACAAGGCCGCATCATCGCCTCGTCGCAGAAACCGCAACAGGTCCGCACGCCCTGGAGCGACGAGGAAGAGAACGCGATGGTGGACTTGATCAGACGGCACGGCGGCGAAGGGGTCAGCTACGCGGCGCTGAAGAAGTGGGATGCGGAGGAGAACGGCGGCCAGGGCGTCCTGTGGCGCCGGAGCGCGGAGGATGTCCGGTTCAAGGCGCGGAATATGAAGCAGACTTTTATTTTGTAAGTTCCCCCACCATCCCCCTTCCCTTCCTCCCTTTTCCCAAAAGTCCTTCTTGGGAGAAGGAGACTTGGCAGATGTCCCGGAGGAGAGCTCTCTCGTGCAGTGTGCGCGGAAGGCAAAAACGAGACGGAAAACCCCAAAAAAAAGAAAAGAAAAAAGAGGGGAGGGAGGGGAAAAAAGTCCGAGTTTGCTAACGAATTTCGAAAAATCAGGGGTCGCGTCCATCTCCCCGAGAACTGGGAACATATCGTGCTGGACAAGAAAGCCATTGAGAAGATCCACTCGCGCGGGATCAATTACCAGCAGGCGCGGATGCGGAGTGGAGGTGTGGTTGCTCCTGACGGATAATAAGGGATTGGAATGGTCGCCTGGGGTGTGAGGCATCTCTCGTCCACATTGAGGTGTGGGGGTTTTTGGTGTGAGGTGGGTTCCTGCGGGGGTTTCTGCGGGGGATGGGACTTTTTTGTGTATACTTTTAGGGGGGTTTGCAGGAGAAGTCTGTTCCATGGGGGCCAAAAGACCGAGCGAGCGAGGTTTTAACACTTAGAGGGGGCTAGAGAACCCTGTGAGAAGAGACAAGTAGATGTAGTTGTAGTGATAGTAGTAGAAGGTACTCAAAAACGAAGCTAATTCCAGTCAAACAATCACTTCTTAGCCCCCCCACACAATAGTGTCGAGAGAGAGGATTGACGGCTGATTCCTATTATACGAAGGACGATAGAACTAAGCAGCAGCGATGACATTCGACAAAATGCATTGGCTCTTAATGATAACCACAGACCGATTCTTGTCCCTTTCAACTTCATCTATCCTGCTTCGGCAATTTCCCTTTCAACTTGTTATCTTGAAGTGAGGGCTTATAAGGTACGGTATGCGAGCTTAGAGAGTGCAGCATTCCTTTCCTCCCACCCCCCCCCCCCCCCCCCCCCCCCCCCCTTCCCCTAAAGCCTTTAAGCCTCTCCAACTGAGACCATCATGAAAGTTCCTCTTGCTGCATCTGAGCATTTGTGAAAGGGTCAGGGGGGCTCAAAGAGGGCTATGACGATAATTAAATGGCGCAACAAAAGGCCTCTCGAAGGAGAAAGGGGGAAGGGGTGGATACAGTCTCAAGGCGAAAGAGTCCAAGGAGAAGAATTTCAAAGAAAAACAGAAAGACAAAGAAAGACGAAACCCTTCTCTCCCTCTCGCCCCCCCCCCCCCCCCCCCCCCCCCCCCCCCCCCCAAAAAAGACTTCAAGAAAGTCGAGGAGATGAGAGTATAGCTTGAACCCCTGAGGGCGAAGCGTGTTCAAAGGAAAGAGTAGCTAATAACGAGGGGAAAGAGAGTTGTGATAGTCACTTAGTATCGCAAGAAATCCAAAAGAAAACTGGAGAAGAAGAAGAAGAAGATAGGGGGGTGGAAAGGGAGAGAGGAAAGAGGAAGAACACGATAACAACCAAAAGTTTACATATCTATACAAACATCGACTAATACCACGTACAGGACTTTACAACCGGGAGGGCGGAGGGCGGAGGGCCAGCGTGGAACCCCAAACCGTCCAAACTTAAGAACTTTTGATCCCTGTTTCCCGCCAAATTTCCCCCTGATACTCACATACCTTATACCCACATATCCTAACCACGACGGCTACGCCCCTACCAGCCAAAGCTCAACAGCAAGTTAGGCAGCCCCGAGTACCATCTCCGTGGGCCCCCCTTTTCCCAGCCGAGTTTCCCACCTCCTTGCTTCTTTTCCACTTTCTCTTCCGTTCACCCAGCTGCTGGGGAAAAAGCCCCTCAAGAAACCTACGAAATCCTAACCTCCCGGCCCCTCTTCTGCACCTCGACCTTCGCGCCTCTAAACCTCGTGCCCGTGACGGGGAGACCCCTCTGCACGAGCTCCTCCTCAATGACTTTCCACCTCCCCACATTCTTCTCGCGATCGATGGGCGTCTGTCTCCTCGCGTGCACGGTGACGTTGGGGGTGTGGGGGTTCGTGGCGAGTTTCTGCAGGGGTTTGGTGTGGGCGAGTTTTTTTGGGATGGAGGGGACAGCGTAGTGGGACCAGAGGTCCGCGAGGGTGGTGGAGGTGCTGAGGGCGTGGTCCGGGAGGCGGTGGGAGGTTAGTTGGAGGGTGCGTTTGAGGAGCTGTGGTTAGAGACCGGAGTTAGCATGATGGTTTTTTTTTTTTTTTTTTTTTTGGTTTTGGCGTTTCGTTCCGGACTTACAGCCATCTTGAGCGCGGGCTCATGCAGGGACATATCCATCCATGCCGGTGGCAGCTTGCCATTACCACCGTCTTCGCCTTCGGCTAGGTTGCCTTCGACGGCGTTGGTGACTTCGTTCACCAGAGTTTCCTGATCTTGGGTCGCGTTCTCAGGGAGCGTGGTCGGGATTGACGCAAGAATAGTCCCCTCGTCTTCGGGCGTGCCAAAATGCACCGTCACGCCACCATCCACGCTGGCCTGCAGCCGAGCATTCCGCGTCGCTTCCCAGTTCGCAGCGGACCCGATACGAGGCCAGCATACCTGCTCGACGTCTCTGCCGGCTTTTTGCAAAGTCAGGGCTTCCACCGTCACATGGTGGAGTAGCATCTGCCACTGTGCAGCATCCAGCTGGACCCGCTTCCATGGCAGAAAGCCGACA
This sequence comes from Hortaea werneckii, assembly GCA_037044905.1. Lineage (NCBI taxonomy): Eukaryota > Fungi > Ascomycota > Dothideomycetes > Mycosphaerellales > Teratosphaeriaceae > Hortaea > Hortaea werneckii. The sequence goes on along the minus strand of JBAOKB010000030.1, from coordinate 94,494 downwards.
TACTGTTCCCCCTGATCGGCTCGTTCCCGTACCCACTGCTCACTCCCTATCCGCTCCAGACCATCCCACGTCGTCGACTGCACGTACTGCTTGTTGATCGAGGGGTCTACAATGGCGGCGACATCCAGCTCGCGACCGAACTTGTCCACCTTCTTCTCCGGCTGGGTGCTTCCGCCGCGGTCGGCCAGCTCCTGGATCCGCTGTTTGTTCTTCTCCTCACGGTCGGCGTCGGCCCTTCGCGACTCCTTGCTGCCGAAGAAGTAGTTGGACATGCGCTTATGCCATGGCTCGTCGGCGAGGACGGGGCGCGAGGTGTGGAATTGGCGGGCGGCTTGGGCGCGGCATGCTCTGCAGACGTAGGATGGGGCGGTGGCGGATGATGAAGGGTTGGCGAGGCGGAGCGCATGCTCTGCTGTACGTACTGAGCGCATTGTGAGAGGCGTGTAGAGAGTTGGGGTGTTGGGAATGTTGTTCTGGTAAAGTCTCGCCTACTGTATACACTGCGATGCTTCACCTCCGGCCGTGTCTAAACTTCTCCGCAGTTGCTGGATTGGAGCTGCGGCTGAAAGCCTGAGGCATTCAATCCAACCTACCATCCCGACTCGTCTCCAACAACACAGACACAGAATATAACATTGACATGGACGCCGTTTGATGCCCCAATGGTAATCTACCTAGGCACTTGTGACGTCTCTGGTACAGTACAAGGACGGACCATCTCGATCTCCCGCATCTCCGCTCAGTCATTAGGTACGACCTCCACGCCGCTATACAACGCCCGATGGCGAGATACTGTCGGCAATCAAGTGGCAAATGTACTGCCATTGTAGCCCATCACACTCGTTGAAGTCAGTAGAACCCCGACGAAAAGAGACGCCGATTCCACGTCTTCTCCGCCCGTATCTCCAAGGATGGGATACAACACCTTCACTGGGGTTGCAAATCAGTATATGCAGGCAAAGACAGCCTCCTCCACTCCTCCCTCATAGCCCTGTATTAAAAACGATAAAACAATCAACTGAGAGGGGAATAAAGTAATTTTTTTTTTTAAAAAAAAAAAGGAGAGGAAGGAAAGACCCTTCTCTAATACATTTACTCCCTCCCTTTCTTCTCTTCCATTGTCCTTCTCTTCATCTATTTGATCCTCATTGGTCACTACCTCGTCAATTCATATCGCATGAAGGACTCCATCCATGGCCAGTCGGGAGGCTAGCATTGCGTACCTCTAACGAAGACCTCAGAATAGAATTTCATCCCGCCAACTTCCACACCTTGACCCCCGTCGCAGGCACATCCCCTCCTTCCTCGCCCACAACCACCTCCCCATCCACCTCCGGAGCCGCTTGCGCTTCCAACCCGTAATTAATCGCCCACAGCAAATCCCCCCGTCTCATCATCCTCAGCGTCGCACCCAAATCATTCTCCTTCCCTCTCACCTCCCTCCCAGCCAGATCTCTCAACCCGATTCCGCCCGCCACGTCCCCGAGGTACGAAACTAACAAGTCCACCGGTGGGTTGAAACCGAGATAATGCGTGTTCTTCCCCGCGCATGCCGCCGGTTTTCCCGAACGATGTCGTGACGTCGAAGTTATCGTCGCTTGACTACTCGCGTTCCCGCGGGAACAGGTCAAACTTTCTTCCCAGAGGGAGATGTTATATTTCGTCCCGTTGTACTCGACGCCGCTTTTGGCGTAGGAAGGCGGCGTTTCGTACCGCGTCACCCGCATCGGGAGCCGGTCTCGTACTGTGCCTTCCGAAGGCGCAACACCTGGTGTGTAGGCGAACTCTGGGGTGCGGTCTCCGGTGTGTGGACCGAAGACTACAGGGCCGGGGAAGGTGGTTAGGGCTTCGTTGAAGGGTTCCGGGATGATAGGTAGGCTGGGAACCACGACCATTTTGTATCCCTCTAGACTCTGTGAGGGAGAGATGATGTCGATGCTGAGGCCTAGCCGCCGGAGTGCGGTGTAGAATGCATATGCGACGTCGGTGTAGGCTAGTGCTGTGTCGGTGAAGCCTGCGTCTTTGACGGACCAGACGCCGCTGTAGGGCTCGATGGACCAAACCCAATTCGAGCGGTAGTCGAAGACCATAGCCACATCGGCCAGCTGGTCTTGATCATTAGAATTCGTATCGTTCTTGAGATGCGATCGTAGCGTCTGCAAATCCTCCGCTTCAAACTCCTGCATCTCCTCTAACCCCTGATTAGCCATATCATCCGGCAGCAAGAGCGCCTCAAGCGTCTGTTCCTGCGCATAAGGCACCTGCCGCCAGCGGAAATAATTCACCATATCGCCATAAGCCGCGAACGTCTCGTGAGTCCAGACCCGCACCATCCCATCCCCAGGCGCAACCCGATAGGTGTTCCAGTTCAGGATCCCCGGCTCCATCTCCATGACACCGTGTGGACCGCTGGAGCGACCGTACGCCGCCCCGGACACACCGCGGTAGATGGCGTGCTGCATGGCTTGTGAATCAGGCACACCAGTGCGCAGATAATCCGCCATCTCCTCCTCACTCAGCGGAACCGCCCCCGTGCCTGCAAGTGCATACTGATCGTACGTCGCCAGATCGAGTCCCACCCGGCGATTGAAATCGTAGTGGTCAAAGTCCATAAACAGCACCATGAAATTCGTCGTGACGAACTGCCTCGGCGCCAGCTCCCGCAGAATCGCAGTCTGTTCCTGCGCGAACTCGACGACCATGTCCGAGCTGAACTCGTACCAGTCGAGCGTATGCCGCTCGTTCAGCATGTAGACTTCCAGGAACGGCGGCTCCACTGCGTCGAAGGACTCGTACTGCGAGGACCAGAAGACGCGTCCCTGGGCGGCGTTCAGGTTCTCGATCGTGGAGTATTTGGCCTGTAACCAGGTCCGGAAGCGGACTTTGGCGTCGTGGTCATAACTACGCGTGGTGCCATGGCAGCCGAACTCATTGTCTAGCTGCCAGCCTACGACGTGAGGATTATTGCCGTATCGTTCAGCCATCTTCCGCGTGATCTTCTGGCTGAGGCGCCGGTAGTCGAAGGACGAGAAGCTGTACCCTCGCCTGCTCCCGAAGAGTAAAGTCGTATTCGTGACATCGACGAAGTTGACCTGGTAGTTCTCTACTACCCAGTTCGGCGGCGACGCTGTCGGTGTCCCGATGATGGCTTTGAGTCCATATTGCCCCAGCAGCTCCAGAGTGCGATCTAATGATGTGAAGTTGTATTGTCCTTCCTTGGGCTCCAGCACCGCCCAGTCGAACTCGGCGACTCGGACGTAGGAGATGTTGTTGCGCGCCATCCGTGCTATGTCGTCTTCCCACATGTTTTCCGGCCATTGTGTTGGGTAGTAGTCGACCGCGAGATGAATTCCTTGTGGCCAGCGGCTGATATCTGGGGTGAACGATGCATTGTTGCTGCTACTAGGTGCTTTCCACTCTCCACCGTGAGATCCGGGGAGGCAGAATGCCACCTGAGCTAGAGCAGGGAGGACGAGATGTGAGAGATGCATATTACCTGTTAAGACGACCGAAAAACGATCCCACCTACCAAAGAAACAATCTATGCACAGCGACGTGAAGGACGGCTTTATATCAGCATCAAGAAGTAGGGCAACTACTGCCCTAGTAATGATCTCCATCTAAGACCCATCATCTTCGCTACATATTTATGCCGAAAGACGAACTGCGGGTTTGAAGCTCATGGATTGGTGCGATGGAGTGGAGCCGTGCGGAGAGGGAAGGGAAGGGAAGGGAAGTGGTGGAATTGATGTGGAGAGGGAACTTGGATGAGTGATGAAGGCTGCTGACTCGCGACGATGAATAATGGCGTAGTTCAGGAAGAAGCCTCTCCCGTAACTACTACCGGTACTGCTCTTGCGCGACCTCGCGTCAGAAGTGGAATGCCTTGTCAAAGTTATCAGATATATCTCCGTCATGTAGGGAAACGCATTATCTATCTTGCTATCATAGCTTCGAGGAAAGCAAAAAAGAAAGAGGAATGAGCAAGAGGAAAGAAAGTACGATTTCTCTTCCATAAACCGTATCCGCTCTCCCCTACTAGCTACAGGTCCTCAATTTTGGCGAACGCAATTAGGACACATAGTTCCAAATGCCTCTACAAAGAAAGCTCGACGGAGACATAAGACACACAATTGATCCCACTCGTAATAATGAGCGCTCTGTGGGAGACAAAGGCTGGATATCCAAGTACATCATCGAACATAATAGCTTGCCTGATTGGGTCCTTGTAGAAACAGTTCCTACATTTGTACAAGTTGCTCGTACGATGGATCTTTGGACGTTTTAATGGATTTGATCTCTCGCGTAAATAAGAAAAAAAAAAAAAAAGGCGATATTCTACAACTCATGAATCCCGTGTGTTGAGACATCGAGTCTAAGTCCCTCTTACCAGATCGTAGGCTAGTTGAACATTCATTTGTCTTTTTTTTTTTTTTTTTTTTTGGTTCGGTTTCCTTCTCTTGTTCGGATAGTACAGACAACCTTTCAAGAAAGAAGGAGAGAGAGAGAGAGAGAACGCTGGTTCGAGAAAACCCCCCTACAGATTGGAACAAAATCATAATCAAAGACATGCGGGTATCTCTCGCAATTTTACATTTTGGACATATTTTCGTTCTTCTCGAATCCTTTTCCCTTCTCCCCAACCCACTGCCTGCAAGCTTCCCCACGTTTTCCATTTTCACATTTTGAAATCTTCCCTTGTAAATGACAACACGCTTTTTCCATCGTCTTCCAAAAAGGGGGCAAAAACGAGCATCTCCTGAAAACCAAACTCACGAAAACACCACCACCCAACACCCCCCAAGAACGACCAAACCCATACATCCGAATTAAAAAAAAAAAAAAACCTGAAAGCCACATCCCTTACAACTTCGGCCTAGCCAACCCATCCCAACCCCAACTCTGCGCAACCATCTCCGCACACCTCTCCCCAATCGCCAAAACCGTCAACATGGGGTTAATAGACGGCATCTCGGGGAAGACACCGGCATCCGCGATCCTGACCCCTGAAAGTCCCTTGATCTTCAACTCCGGGTCGACGACAGCCAGGGGATCCATCTTGATATCGCCCATCTTGGTCGTGCCGGCGGGGTGGTAGACGGTATGCGCCACGCGACGGCCGTACTCGGAGAGTTCCTCGTCGGTTTGGATTTTGGGACCGGGGGCGATTTCGCCTTTGATCCAGTCCTTGAAGGGGGCTTGTTGGGCGATTTGGCGGGCGGCTTTGAGGCCGGCCACGATGGTCGCGGCGTCGTAGCCTTCGGGGTCGGTGAAGTAGCGGAAGTCGAGGGCGGGTTTGATGGAAGGGTCCGAGGAGGTCAGGTACAGACGGCCTTTGCTGCGCGGGCGCGGGATGTTGGGCGTCATGCAGAAGGCGTCCTTGGGGGAGTCGTAGCCGAGGCGGTCCGTGTTCATCGTGAAGGGGATCTGGTAGCAGTGGGCCATGACGTCGGCGATTTCGCCGTCGCCGCCGGCGGCGCCGGGGATCTCGCGGCGCAGGAAGATGCCGGCGTCGGAGTCCATGGTGGTTTGGTTCTGGGGGACGGGCTTGTTGAGTTCCCAGAGGATCACGGATTCCGGGTGGTCCAGTAGGTTCTCGCCGACGCCGGGGAGGTCACGGACGACGGGGATGTTGAGGTTCTGGAGCTGCTCCTTGGGTCCCAGACCGGAGAGGAGCATGAGGCGAGGGGTGTCGACGGCACCTGCGCAGAGGATGGTCTCGCACTTGGGGCGGAGAGTGTGCTTGGTGCCGTTTTGGAGGGTGATGTTGCAACCCTCGACCTTGGAGCCGGAGACGTTGAGCTTGCTGACCCAGGCGTTGGTCAGGATGGTCAGGTTTGGCCGCTTCTCCTCGCCGCGGAGGATCGGGTGGATGTAGGCCACGGACGCACTGCTCCGGCGGCCGTCATCTGGGTTGTATGAGACGGAGAAGAAACCAACGCCGGGCTTGAGGGCACCATTCTCGCGGATCTCCTTGTTGTAGTCTGGAACCACGGGGATGCCCATAGCCTCGCTGGCGCTCTTGACCCAGTCAAGGCACAGCTGGTTGCGGTGACGCGGGTGCACTGGCTGCACGGTGTTCCTCAGGTTATCCAAGACACGGGTGAAAGTCTTAAAGTCCCAGCCCTTGCAGCCTCTGTCCTGCCAGCGCTTGCAATCGTACTCGAACGGCCGGAAGGAGATCAGGGTGTTGTGGCTACTGCATCCGCCCAGCACCTTCGCGCGGGAGTGTCTAATGTGGCTGTTGCCGTTGGGTTGCTCGGTGGTCGGGTAATCGTAGTCGAGCTCGCCGCCCAACAGGTTCAGCCAGTCCTTCAGCTTCAGGACACGGTCGTCCATGAAGTCAGACGGGCCAGCTTCGATGAGGAGGACCTTCTTGTTCGGCATGTATTCGGAGAGACGCGAGGCAATGACACAGCCAGCAGTGCCACCGCCGACAATGACAAAGTCGTAGCTGTTGACATCGTTGCCGTCGATGTGGGAGGTGGTACCAGCGGTAGGCAACTGGCCAGTGGGGTTGTTGGCCGGAAGGGCCTGGGAGTAGGTGGTGCTACGGCCTTCAGCGGGAGCCATGGCGAGTTAAGATAAAGTGTGGGATTGGAGTAAAGAGGAAAGCCAAGCGGGTGGAGAGTAGTAGTCAGTGAGGAGGAGTGGAAGAGGGAGAGAGACAGAGGTGAAGGTGGAGGTAAAGGAGAAAGGTGTGAGATGGGATGGGCCAGTGAAATAAATTCTCACGGGGGAGAGGCTATCTACGGTACCTATCTCTCATGTATGTTGCCGCTCGATCCATACAACATTTAGCGTCCAGATGGGGGGCGGGGGCCAGTGTATGGAACTATGGACGCTCGAGCCCAGACATGTGACCAGAGCCGTGTTACACCCGATGGGCAGAGGTCGAGGGAGGAAGGGGAGGGAGAAAAAAAAAATCCATCATCCCACGCAATCGCAAAGCTAAATGCAGGCTGGGCGGGCGAGTGGGCGTCGGTGAGGTCGGTCGGCCGGTCGTTTCCAGTCGAGCCAGCCCAGCATGCCGCCTATCGATATGTGCAGTGCACGTGCCTGGTGATGTGGACGAGTGCAGTAGTGAGACTGGCTGCGCAACGCTGCGGCTGTCTGCACGTCCCCTTGATCCCCCGTCGATTCGCTTTGCGCGGACACCGACGTGCAGCGGGAGATGCCCGAAAATCCTTCTGGCGCCACCTTGGCGTTTCTCACCACTTGCACTAGGCTGCCCAGGTGGTGCCCTGGTCTTGCCTGGTCACTGCACGGTGTCAGGTACTATGTATGCCTGATGCCTCATCAGTGTTACAGCAGAGTCGGGGAGACCATCGAACACTTGCCGGATACCATTTAAGGGGTCTAAAGAGCATACAGACCTGCCTCAGTCCCCATGTTTAGTCTGTCATTGCAATCTGATGGACCTAGAATGTGACATGGGAGGCTTGCTTCACACCTCTAAGCTCTACGCTAGTCCTGGCGCGCCTAGACTCGAACAGCCCTAGGCTCTGGCGACTCTCTCATCCATCTGCCAGCAATTAATTTTTTTTTAATCTTTTTTCTTTTCACTTCTTCCGTCATCTCAGGCACAGCCTACCTTGTTGGGACTAAACACAACAGTGCGAGGTATCGCCGTAGGCCGGGACGACATTGAGGTTTACTAGGGCTAGTCTTCACCGCAGTCCCACGCCGCGTACAGTTGACTGCGTAGTAGTACGAATCAGACCTGCCCGATCCCGCATGGACCACCCTCTAACCCAACTGCACCCTCCGATCTGATGAGCTCGTGCTGTCTGCCGCAGTCTGCCTCGCCTGCTTTAAGCTCGTAAAACTTCACCCATCACGAGACTAGCGGCTTTTGGAAGGCGCTGGCACGTGACAAGCGGGGAAGATTTCGTCTCGACTCGCAGAGTCTCACTTTACGTCCTTGTGTGCTTCCATTTCTCGCCATCATCACTACTACGACTCATATTACGCTATATACCTCTGTCTTTATCCTCCTCTTGAACAGTAGTCAATCGTCATTATGGGTCTCCAACATCAAATGACATACGAAAAGCAGCCGTTGTACATCGCCGGCCAGCGCCACCAACTGCACTCGACTTTCCAAACCATCAACCCGGCCAACAACCAACCTTTAGCAGATGTTTCCAGAGCCGACCGGTCAACAGTCAATGCTGCAGTGCAAGCAGGTCAGCGTGCCTTCCCATCATGGAGCGCCACGCCAGCCATCGAACGCTCCCGCATCCTCCTCCGAGCCGTCAAGCTTCTCCGTGAACGCAACGATGAGCTCGCCCAGATCGAAACCCACGACACTGGCAAGCCTTTCTCCGAGACCAGCACGACCGATGTCATCACGGGAGCGGACGTCTTAGAATTCTACGCCAACCTCATCGCCTCCGGTGGTCTGGAAGGCGAATCCCACCAACTCCGCCCGGAAGCCTGGTTCTACACCACCAAAGCCCCTCTCGGGGTCTGCGCAGGCATCGGAGCCTGGAACTACCCCATTCAGATCGCCCTGTGGAAATCCGCCCCCTGTCTCGCCGCAGGCAACTGTATGGTCTACAAACCTTCCGAGTTCACCCCACTCCACGCTCTCAAGCTGGCGGAGATCTACACCGAAGCCGGAGTGCCGCCCGGCGTCTTCAACGTCGTCCACGGTGCTGGCGACGTCGGCGCCCACCTAACCTCCCACCCCTCCATCGCCAAAGTCTCTTTCACCGGCCAGGTCTCCACGGGCGGCAAAGTCGCCTCGGCCGCCGCCGCCGGCATGAAGGCCGTCACGATGGAACTCGGCGGCAAATCCCCCTGCATCATCCTCCCTGACACAGACCTAGAGAACGCCGTCGACGGCGCCATGATGGCCAACTTCTTCTCCACCGGTCAGGTCTGCACCAACGGCACCCGGGTCTTCGTACCGGAATCCATGCTCCCAGCCTTCCAAACCCGTCTCCTAGAAAAAATGCAAGACATCCGGCCCGGCGACCTCATGGACCCAACCACCAACTTCGGGCCCCTCGTCTCCAAACCCCACTGGGACAAAGTCACGGGTTACATCCGGCACGGCATCGAAACCGACCGCGCGACGCTCCTCGCCGGCGGCCTGGGACCCATCCCCTCCCTCCCCGCCGCCTGCAGCAAAGAAGGCTACTGGATCCGGCCCACCGTCTTCACCAACTGCACAGACAGCATGTTAATCACACGCGAGGAGATTTTCGGGCCCGTGATGACCATCCTCCCCTACTCCGACCGGGGTTCCGCGGACTCCTACCTCCCATCCCTCCTCGCCCGCGCCAACAACACCCCGACGGGCCTCGCGGCGGGCGTCTTCACGAAGAACATCAACCTCGCCCACCGCGTCGTCGCGCAGCTGCAGGCGGGTATCACGTGGATCAACACGTGGGGGGAGTCGCCCGCGGAGATGCCCGTCGGCGGGTGGAAATTGAGTGGGTTGGGGGTGGAGAATGGGCGGAAGGGACTGGAGAATTGGGTGCAGAATAAGAGTTCGTTGGTTGAGATGGGGGGGACGGTGGGGACTGTGTTTGCTAAGTTGTAGATTTTTTTTTTTCCTTTTCAAATTTTTTTGAGATCTCGGAAGGAAGAAAAGGGCAAAAAGGCGAGGTGGAAAAAGGGAGAAAGGGAGGTTGGTCCGGGTTTTTTTTTTGGATATATATATGTTTTTTAGCCACAACGAACGGGAAAAGCGAAGATTGTTTTGGTGCTATACTTGGAAAGATTCTCAAATTTTCTTTCAGTAGAGCAATTACTTGTTCCTTTTCCCTCTCGATTTCCTCCCCCACCCCCTCTCTTCTTTTTCTTTTTCTTTTTCTTTTGTTTTTTTTTTAAATTTCCCCCTTTCCTCCCCGATCTCTCCAAATTCAGCACAACTAATGCCTCGTCTGGCCGGGCCCTCTCCTTTCTTTAGCAATTCGATCAAAAAGATCACACCACAGGTAAAGAGGAAAAAATGCAGAGAGAGATAGAGAGAGAGAGACATAAAAAAAAAGAAAAAAAAAATAGACCGTCGGAGTCCTTCTCTCACTTCTTATCAAGAAGGTGTAGGGCGCAAAGGATTTTTTTTTTTTTTTTTTCCGCTTTACGGGGAACCAGAACTACTATTGGATTGTCAAGAGCTTTGCCTTTTCTTCAAAAAAAAAAAAACCTAACAAAAACCCTGTCGGAAATCACGGAAACCCCAGGAGATCGTGGCATTCGACATACGAGGACAGGCGGAAGGAAAGGTATGAAGTAGGAAGAATTAATAAAAATCAAATCCTTCTTTTCAAAAACCGAAATTCTCGTTACAAAAATCGACCTAAAATTCCCCCAACTCTCTAAAATTACACCCAAAACCCCTCCCGCCCACCTCAAAAAATTACAATCTTACAAACCCCCCCTCCCCCCTTTCTACCTCCCAGATCTCACTCTCGTCACCTCACCACAACCTCCCTCTTGGCATCCGGCTTCCGTCCGAACAGTCCCACCACAGCCTCAAACATATCCCGAACGGGAGGCATAGCGAAACTGTGGCCGACGTCGAAGATACTAGCCAGCTGTTCGGGACGGACGACGGGACGGTCGTCTTCGGGTTCCGGTAAGCGCGGGAGCGGGTCGTTTGCGGATTGAGTTGCGGTGTGGGTTGATGGACGGGACGACGGGGTGGAGGAGAGGAGGAGGGAGGTTGAAGGTTCGATGTCCATTGCATCGAGGCCTTGCTCGGTTGCGGGAACGTCGGCGGCGGGGAGTGTGCGCGAGACGCCGGTAGAGGAAAGGGAGCGGAGGGTCGCGTCGTCGAAGACGAGCGTGTAACCCCTGCCGTCCCTGCCGGCGAGGAGGGTGGAGATGAAAGTTTCGAAGCGAGCGCGGTAGACGGCGCCGGCGTCTGTGGGTTTGTGGACGACTACGTGCTTGCCTCTCGCTACGGCGAAGGAGCCATTGGCGGGGTTGATGGCGAGGGTTGGCTCGAAGTCCGGGCCGGGGAGTCCAGCGCGGTACTTGATCATGTCGGTTACCAGGTCCCAGACGGTGATGTCTTGGGACGTGACGCCGATGAAGTAGCGGTCGAGGAAGCCGATGGCTACGGTATCTGGCGTGGCCAGGCCACCGGACTTGGACGCCTTGACTTCGCCATTGGAAGCGTCGAGGAAGTGCACGAGAGAGTCGCTCTCAAAGTCGTCGGCGAAGAGCTGCACAGCAGCGAGGAGCGAGCCGTCTTGGGAGAAAGCAAGACAAGCACCCACAGTACTTGTGCTCTCGACCATGTCTTCCATAGGCGAGTCAGCCCTGTCGCTCGGGGCTGGAAGGTCTACAGAGCGGCGACAGACCCACTCCACGACTTCGCTTCCGTCCTCGGCTAAGACAGGCAATCCATGTCGGACCTTTGTTCGCGGCCTCCAAATCTTGACCGCGTCATCTTCGCCTACGGTAGCAAACCCACCACCTGCCGGGTTCGCAATAAGCTGGAAGATTTCACCCGCTCCGAGAGCTTTGCCAGACCGAGCATGCGGGGCGTCGACTCTCGTGCTCAGCGTCCAGAGCTCAGCAGCGACATCCCAGTGCCAGAACTTCAAGTAGGCTTCTGTTCTTGCCTTCCTTTCCTCTTCAACATCAGCATCGTCAGCGAAAGCCGAGCTTTCCATGTCCGAGGCTGGAGGAGACCAGGTATCTACGCTCGCCAACCACATACCATCCGGACTGATGGCGAGATGTTCCACATCCGGAGGAGCAATAGCAGTACCTTCTGGCCCAAGGTTGAAGTCTGTGACATTGTTACGAGCGAGAGCTTGGCGAGTAATGTGCCTTGAAGTCCGCGTGTCAAACGTTTGAAGGAAAGGTTTTGCGGCTGCAGCCTCGGTTGACTCCTTGGGCTGGGTAGACGGTACTGCAAGCAGCAACTCGTTTCCGTTTCGCGGGTTGATGGTCGCGACCACGCTGGGCTGCTCTTCGTCGATAAACACAGCCGACTTCTTGGATGATGTAGGGAGTGCCATTTGGATGCCAGCAAAGTTCGCTACGGGCTTCAATTCACTTGTGCTCAGCACCATGATGGAATTGTCGCCCATTTGCACGGCATACTTGTCTCCCGCCACATTGACGACAACGCGTTCTATCTCGCTGGTCAGATGCGGCAGATATTGCTTCTTGCCCGTTTCCAGCTGCCATAGGACAAGCACAGTCTCCTTACCACCGGAAATGAGGTAGTTGCCGTCCTGAGAGAAGGTGACGGTTGAAGGCGCCGAGCGATGCCAGTGAAGGACACGCGGCGAAGGAAGACTAGCCTGGCCCTTTTGCGCAAATAATGGGAGGACATCTGGGTAGAGATAGATCTGTCCTTCAGCGTTTCCAACAGCGAGAGTAAGCTGCGTCTGGCGTTTTGTGTCTCGTCGATCCGCAGCAACGGCTGTCGATACACGCGCATGGGCGCAGGCGATGCCTTTTTCCATTGGAAGTTCGACCCAGGTAAAATCCACATCACCTTTTTTGCCGTCCTTCCGCTTTCCAATCACCAGCGTGGTAGAGCCATGAGTGAGAACGTACTCGCTTTGGCCAAGCACTTGCAAAGAGCGTAGTTTTTCTTGAGTGCTGTAGAGTGCCTTTCCACCTTTAAGGATGACACTTTGCCCATTGGCGGGATCTTTGGCAAGTGCAAATACACTAGTGCGCTCATTTGAAGGCGCAGCACTCCATTGCAGGGCCTTCGGAATACCTTTGACACGATCCATAGATTGGACGGGGTCGCTAGAGGTCCAATCCCATTGCACGACTGAGCCGTCATCATACGCGATTCCAACGATGCCGTTTCTGCTTGGGTCGATGGCAAAGCAGCGCACAATCCTTCCTGGTGGTGCAGGGCATGAGGTGACTGGAAGCGATGTCTCGATTGAGAGCAACTGAGTTTCCAGGCCGTTTGAAGAGACCAGGAACTCTTGGCCGCTCTCAGGGTGTTGGACGAACAGTGGGTCGTGCTCAATGAACCTGCCTCCCCCTGGCGAGGATAGAGACCATCCTGTATTCTGCATCTCTTCATGCACATCTTCCATCTGTACATCTTTATTCCCGCGTCGCTTGACGACACTCGTTTCTGGAGTCTGCATGACGCTCAGCTCACCAGCAGGCCGCCTCAATGCTTTCTCCTCTGCTCTACGAGCCTTCTTCGCCGCGTTCCTCTCCTCTTTCTTGCGCTCGTCAGTCGCAGGCGTACCGTCACCCTCCCTTTGGCCCGCTCCGCTTGGGCGACCGTCACGAGTCTGGCTAGCAGGAGTAGCCGGCACATCTGTTGTTGCCTCTTGAGATTGCGCCAATCGTTCTCTTCTCTTTTCAGCTTTCCTGTGCCTCTTGAGCGACTCTAGGGAGCCACTCTTGCCGGCCTGCACGAGTGCAGCAATCTCGCGATCCTTGGCTGCCTTCTCCGCGGCTTCCCTCTCTGCATTCTTTGCTCGCCGCTCCACAGTAGCGGGTGAAAGCGGTTTGGTCTCCTTTGGCTGCTTTGGAGTCTTCGGCTGAGGCGGAGGTGGTGTTGCTTTTGGCTTCGCCTCTGCCTTGACCTTAGCAGGCGTTGCTGGCTGTGGTTTTACTGCCGGGCTCTCTGACCCGCGTGTTTCTTCTGCCAATTGGGAACGCTTCGCACGCGAGCGAGCCTTCTTGCGCGAGTTCTTGGATTGGGCATCCTCTGGCGTTGCTACCGGAGAAGATGCAGTAGGCTGGTCGTGCTTCGTCTTTTTCGCGCTGCTTTCCGCCAATTCTTCAGCAGCACTCGCCTTGCGCTTCTTGCCAGCGTCTGGCGCCGCTCTTTCTTTCGTGCCCGCCATTGGCAATATCTTTCCCTACTCCACCTCGAATGCGTTCGACGATAGGATGTAACACCAAAAGATGCAGCGCCGTAAGCTCCAGCCTTCGCTTCACATGCAGACCCAAGCTTGAAGACCCGAAACTTTTTGTGCGGCTCAATTCCGCCCGGGAGATGCGCGAACTCTCTGCGCTGGGAGACGCATTCCATTCGTGTTGCGACTATTCCGCCAGCAAAACACTCTCCCTCTGCGCAGTTCTTCAAACATCCTCGGCAGTCTACGAAACATAAGAAGAGCTCGGGTTTGAACTAGATACAAGATGATCATCCCCATCCGCTGCTTCTCCTGCGGCAAGGCAAGCGACCCCAAGCATTTCACCACCTCCGCCCAGACAGTTTCTAACAGGGGACGATAGGTCATTGCCGATCTCTACGAGAAATACGTCGAGCTGATCGGGACGCCGATAGATGAGGATGGCAACACCATGGCCGACGGGTAAGTTTCCGTCCCTCTCGCTCTCCCCATGCCTTAGTCACATGCAAGAGCATACTGGGATATCCTGATGCTCATGATCGGTCACCGAGTGGTCTGGCATGTATACTGACAGAAGGCGATTCAAGTGACGCGATGGACGAGCTTGGCCTGAACCGTTACTGCTGCCGTCGTATGATGCTCACGCACGTCGACCTGATCGAGAAGCTACTGCGCTACAACCCCGCCGAGCGAGACATCATCAAGGTGTCGCAGAGATAGTGCGAGCCCTTTGCGGGTATGCAGAATAGGCTGCGCACAAGAGACTGTGGAAAATTGTGACGATTTACATGAGCGAGGAGCTTTGGCGTTTTTCACCGATCGACTATATCTGAGGCGAGAGTAGGAAAGGCAGGGAGTGAAAATAAAAGGGCATTTGCTGCTTTCTCTTATGCAGTGGCACAATTGAGGACTAGATACTCTTGCTGCTTATTTGCAGTCTATCAAACATCTTCCTCCGCTGCCACAGGGATCGCAATCTCAGCGTCGCATCCTACGCACCCTCGCCGTCCTTGCTGCGTGGAGTGCTTGATGACCCCAAACATCTGATCGGGAGCTGATCGAGGTACTTCGGCGCTTCGTGCTGTACTGAAGGCTTTTGGTATAACCTTCCACAATACTCTAATACTGTCACTCGATTTCCAAGCCTTGTTTATAGCTGCATTTATCGAAGGGAGTGCATGTCTGCTGGTTTCTTCCGTGTGATTGGGTCCAAGAATGGCTGTTCCCACCCTTTGTCCTCATTTACCAGACCTGACAAATCGTACCGCTGATCGGCGAGAGCAAGACTGTCCAGGCAAACTCCGTTCATCTCACCTCACAAAGCGGGATATCAGGCATCTGGTGGACGTTCGCCGCTACACGCGCCTAGTTGGTGGCGAAGGCGGCTGCGCCGTGTACAAACACACCCGCTCATCCTCACAGCAATTTTCGCGACCAGCCGCATCATCAAAAGGCAGCAGCTTATCTCTTCTTCTTCCCCTGCACCTTCGTAAAGCCATCATCGTCCACCTCAGGCTCCTCCTTGACCTTCGGCATAGTCGGCGCAGCCGTCAACTGCGGCGCCTCATCCGTCTCCATCGCATCGTCCTGATCATCCCCAAAACCCTCCCACTCCTCATCATCATCGTCATCATCCTCATTCTCCACAACCTGGATATTCATCTTCATCTGCCCGCGATTCTTATACCTCTTCTCCAACTCCCGAAAAGGCGTCAGATCCTTCTCCTCCACCAACTTCTTCTTGAGCGCCATGATGGTCTTGGTGACCTCGACCTCGGTATCGTCTTCGACATTACAGTCGAACTCGTCCTGCATGACCTGCAGCAGGAAACACTCGACGTCCTCGTAGTCGATGTCGGGCCGCTGGGTGAAGAGGTCGGAGACGGCGCCGGCGAACCAGTCTTTCTTGTCTAGCGTCGATTCGCCGCCCCAGTGGTTGCTGCAGGCGACGTTTAGGGCCGGCCAGAGCGAGAGCGCGTACCAGATGCCGTAGTCGAAGGACTGTTGGAGCTTTTCCGGGGTGGGGGGGAGGGTGACGCCGCCGCCTGGTGCGGGCGCGGATGCGGGGCCTGGTTGTGCTTGGGAGGACATTTTGACAGGAAAATTGCTGAAGATAGGCGTGGCGTAGGGTGATTGTGGAAAGAGCGCCGTTGTAGAGCTGCAATGGTGGTTGTTCGTCCAGGGTAAAGATGCACGCTAGGAAATTTGAGAGACGATGAGGTCAGATGGGACTTATCGCGTATCAATGTCTATCTTGCCACTGGTGCCAGGTCCTGCGACTTCACTCTTTGGGTGTCACTTCATTTCCTTGCCTCCACTACTTCCATAGTAATAGACTCGCCGATTTGCCAATGGCTGAGACTACGCTTGGAAGGCAACTAGCGATGTCTGTGCAGGTAAGACATCGTCGTGCGTCCATTGATCTCGCTCTCTAAGCATCTTCCCTCCACCCTACGCGACGTACTGCAGTGACAACAGACCCTCCACATCCCGGCATGCAGCACTTCAATACACTTCGCTAAACACCGAACAAGACGCCGAAATGTGGACTTGGACAGCAGAAGCCGACCGCTAGCATCTTGCCAGCTGCCTTTTGCGGTCGCAGGGCGGGGACTCCCCATTGTGTTCCTGCATGCCAAGATTGAAACACTACGAAGGCGGGGTTGCGGGTTGCCATGTGGAGATCGTCTGTGGAAAGTGTATTTGATCATGTTGCTGCATCCGATTGCGGTGCTGGAGTCCTTATATAAGAGGTCATGTCGTTGGGGTTGAAAGAGTTCATCCAGTACACACTGCTCCAACATCACTATGGCGGGCTTCAAGGCACTGGCCGCTTTGTCTACGGCCGGCGTTGCTCTAGCAGCCGGCAATGGTGAGATTATACACTGAGATGTCACTACAGCATTTGCTGACGGGTATTTAGCGATCACGGCTGATGGCACCAACTTTACGATGACGGTATGTCCTCATCACGCACTATGCAACAGATCTAGGTACTAATTCTTCGTTCAGGCAGAGGGCATGTCCTACCTATTTCATGTCGACCCAGAGACTCTAGACCTCACCCACGATCATTTTGGCGGCCCGACCGACGACTTCATTGCCCCGGCCAATGTCGACCCCAATGGCTGGGTGACGGGCCTCAGCAATGTCCGCCGCGAATTCCCAGACATTGGACGGAGCGACTTTCGCCTGCCCGCCATCCATATCACCCACGGCGACGGTAGCACAGTCAC
Organism: Hortaea werneckii; assembly: GCA_037044905.1. Taxonomy (NCBI): domain Eukaryota; kingdom Fungi; phylum Ascomycota; class Dothideomycetes; order Mycosphaerellales; family Teratosphaeriaceae; genus Hortaea; species Hortaea werneckii. The sequence continues at coordinate 77,441 of JBAOKB010000030.1, read as the reverse complement.
GGCACTGCTGTACGAGAGCCACGAGGTGATGGATGGCAAGCCAGAGATCCCAGGACTACCGGCAACCTTCGGCAACTCGGACGATGTGTCGACGCTTCAGGTGAAGCTGTATGACAACTACTCCGACATTGGGGCCATGCTGTCCTACTCAGTCTTCCCCAAATCCAACGCTATTGCACGTAGCTTCCAGATCACGAACAACTGTTCGGAGACCATCCATATCGAGCGCGGATCCAGCTTCAGCATTGACCTGCCGAACATTGAGGATCTGGAGATGCTGGAGCTCGCTGGCGACTGGGCTAGCGAAAGACACCGTGTTCGCCACCCTATTAGGTACGGCGAGACGGGCTTCCGTAGTACAACTGGCTACACGTCGCACTTGCACAACAACTTTTTTGCCTTGATGCCTTCCACCACCACCGAGTCTGCTGGTGAAGCGTGGGGATTCGGATTGATCTGGACCGGTAGCTTCCAAGCCATGGCGGAGAAGTTCTCCAACGGATTCGTCCGAGTGCTGCTGGGACTGAACCCCTTACACTCTAGCATTCCCGTGCAGCCTGGTGAGACGTTTTACTCGCCGGAGGCAGTCGGGATTTACTCGTCCAAGGGCCTGAACGGGATGTCGCAATCTTTCCATCGTCTGTACCGCAACAACCTGTCCCGATCGAACAAGACATTTTCGACACGGCCGGTGCTGCTGAACTCTTGGGAAGGTGTCTACTTTGACTACAATGCCACCACGATCGAGCGCATCGCACAGCAGTCCGCTGACCTGGGTATTTCCCTCTTTGTCAACGACGACGGCTGGTTCGGTAAAACGCCGTATGCTCGTCTGAACGACACGGCTGGTCTGGGCGACTGGACGCCAAACCCGGACCACTTCCCCGATGGTTTCGCCGAGTACATCAACACAGCGACCGGCTATAACGTGGCCAATGCCTCTTCCCGAGACCTGCAGTTCGGCCTCTGGTTCGAACCGGAAATGGTCAACCCCAACAGCACGCTATACACCGAGCATCCGGACTGGGCGATGCATTCGAACAACTACCCGCGCACCCTGACACGCAACCAGCTCGTCCTCAACGTCGGGCTGCCGGAAGTGCAAGAGTTCATCATAAACTCCGTCTCAGAGATTCTAGACATGGGGAATATCTCCTACGTCAAGTACGACAACAACCGGGGGATGCACGAGATCGCCACGCCAGCGGCAGACTACCAATACATGCTCGGCATGTACAACGTCATCAACAACCTGACGACACGGTATCCCGATATCCTCTGGGAAGGCTGCGCGTCGGGAGGTGGCCGCTTCGACGCAGGCCTCCTACACTACTGGCCGCAGTCCTGGACATCGGACAACAACGACGCCGTCGACCGATTGTCCATCCAAATGGGCACGTCCCTCGCCTACCCCATGTCGTCCATGGGCTGCCACGTCGGCGAGGTCCCCTACGGCCTCACGAACCGCTCGACCAGCATCTGGTACCGGGCGCACGTGGCGCTGATGTGCGGGTCCTTCGGCTTCGAGCTGGATCCCGCCCACCTCGACGCGGACGAGGAGGCCGCGATCCCCGGGATTTTGGAGGCGTGGGAGAAGGTGAACCCGATTGTGATCTCGGGGACTTTTTACCGACTGGCCATCCCAGACGAGACGAATTGGCCGGCTGTGCAGTTTATTTCCGAAGATGAGAGTACAGTCGTGGTGTTTGCGTTTATGCAGAAGCCGATGGTGAAGCCGGCTGCGCCGCCGTTGAAGATGCAGGGGTTGGATCCCTCCGCGAGGTATTCCAGCGATGGAGTGTTCGCGGGGTCGTACAGTGGGGCGACGTTGATGAATGCCGGCGTGAATCTGCAGTGGGAGACGACGGAGTTTCAGAGTATGATGTTCTTCTTGTACAAAGAGTGAGAAGCGGGGGGGTTTCAGGTCTTGGGGAGGAGGGGTGAACTGTTTTAGATAATGACCTCGGGGTGAGAAATCAATCTTGAATGACACAGCGAAGACTACGATCATCTCTCCTTCTGTCCGATGCAGAGAACGATCAGGACGTGACCCATGCTTTAGGGTCTTTCTCTTCTCGTTCTATGTGGTACGGTCTAAACTTGCTATAAGAATGGTAAGAATCGAACGCATCCCATAGCTATAGAGGCAGTATTACTAGTCCAAGGCACGAAATAGTCGCGTTAAGAGCGTAAAAGCTACCCGGGATCTATGAATTTAGAGCGGTATTGCTAGTCGGAGGATTGCTACATCGAGTTCGAACTGTACCGACCTTCGTATTAAGCGTATAGCATCTCGGACCCCACGTTGATTGATGGTCGTTTGCGACTGACACCGTCGGTGGCTAGTACCGAGCAATGCCGGTTTAACCACGGGCACTGGATTAGCGACGTGCGGAGTGTTGCAGACAATTTACGAAGGTTGATCTGTCTACTGAATGGGTATTTGTAACGTGTTGCAGTTCAGTACAAGTAGCACAGCATCCATCAGATAGATATGTATGTAACTTGAGCTCGGCAAATGCTTCCATGGCATTGGGTCCCAAATGAGAACAATGCAGGCTTATAACCCTTGCGAGGTTTATGAGCTGCAGGGTCTCGCGGTGCCGACGCACCCGAAATCGCTTCCCCAGACGGGATCGACGCATTGACGTACGTAGTTGGCCGTCGGTAGTGGTGGGAGAGTTTCAAATAATCTAAACCCCCCTTTAAACGTTCGCAAAGAGTTACCGGACGAACGCTTGCGCTTGTTTACTACTGTACGGACGTTTTGGATGGGGGGCTTGACTCTGCATGCACCCACCCGTCTTGCCTCTGTCTCTTGCATCGACACGCACAGCATACCAGACGGATCGCTCGCGACCTTGCAAGGGAGCATGAGGCTTACATGTTGCTGCAGGGTAGGGATCAAGAAACGCCGGGCAACAGCAGCAGACAAACGACGGCGGGCATGATCTGAGGCGCTTGCACGCGTGCAGGACTTAAGGCTGGAGATTCAGTCGTATGCGGCCACATATTATTACTGCGGAGACAATAGGGGGAAGGGGGACTACTGTACCAGCTCACCCGCCGTCTCCACCCACCACCACCCATCTCCGGCGGTTGTTATCGTGTGTGCGTGTGTGTGGGTCGGGCTTTAAGGCGCAATAATGCCCTTCAATACCCTCTCGGTCGCGACCGCCGTGACACCCTCGGTCATCGAGACCTACTTCTCGCACTACCTCAATCGCGGCCCGCTGAAGCAGAAGCCGACCGCGCACATCTCCTACCACGAGGGTCTACGCCTGATCCGTCGCTTCCTGGATTACTCGAGCCAGCATACCGTCGAGGATCTACAGGCATTCACAGCGCAATGGGTCCCCGTGCCGACATGGGTGCGCACCGTCGAGTCGGAGGTCGCGCCGCAGTTTCTCGAGCGCGCCGCGCGATTGATTCAAGAGCATCTCGGGAGGAGAGGGGTGGAGAAGATCGGCGGTGGCACATGGTGGCAATGGCGGAGGCCCGAGTCGCCGCTGAAGGCCGAATGGATTGAGATGAAAAAGGACCTGAGCGAGCGTCAGCGGGCGGGGACAAAAGTTGAGCGCGTGATCTTGTACGTGCACGGCGGAGCATACTACTTTGGCAGTGTAGACGAGCACCGCTATCAGATCCAACGACATGCGCGGAAGCTGAAGGCGAGAGTTCTCGCGCCCAAGTACCGGTTGGCGCCGCAATTTCCCTTCCCTTGCGGCCTCTACGATTGCATTGCGACATACCTTTACTTACTGCAGCATTTCAAGCCGGAGCAGATCTTGTTTGGCGGTGATTCAGCAGGCGGCGGCATGGTATTGAGCATGCTTGTGGTGTTGCGAGACCAGGGATGTCCCCTCCCAGCCGGCACCATCCTGCTTTCACCTTGGGTGGATCTGACGCATTCTTTCCCTTCTGTCGCGGGAGACGGCGACTTGGACTACATACCTCCGCATGGCTTTCACCACAAACCATCCATGGCATGGCCGCCACCACCTACTGATGAGGTCAAGGCCGCGCGCAAAACGTCGGAGCAACCGGCCCCTGATGCGCTAGAGATGCCGGATACATCTGTGAATGTGTCCGCGCAGGCGAAACAGAATCTTGCAGACAGGGGCAAGGTACCAGGTACTGGCAACAACTTGAACATCATGCTAGATGGAAAGGAGGTCGAGATGAAAGATCAGTTCCAGATGTACGCGCCCAATGAGCTCTTGTCACATCCGCTGGTCTCGCCAGTCACGCAACCGTCATTAGGCGGTCTACCTCCGATGCTAATCCAAGTTGGCGGTGGCGAGCTCCTGCGCGACGAGCAGGTATATCTTGCTCACAAAGCCGCCAATCCTAGGGCGTATCCGCCGAGCGATGCGATCATGAACGAGTACGACCCGCGACGAATCCACATAGACCACTATCCACCTACGGACGTGCAATTGCAGGTCTGGGAAGACTTGTGCCATGTTCCCCACACGCTCTCTTTCACCCGTCCGGCGAAATACATGTATCGATCAGTCGCTCAGTTTGGTGCGTGGGCATTGGCACATGCGCAACATAGGGCTATTGAGATACAGAATGATGACGCTGTTTCCATTATAAGCGAGGGGCCAGAGGATGGTGATGCAGACGCGAACAACCGAGATTCGTTGAGGAAAACAGCATCTAAAAATTCGGACCAGCATAGCAAGGGCACTCTCGATCTTGAACCTGCTGGGGCGGTGGGTAAGGCTGGAGATCCATTACCGCCTTTCGTCAATCACATGATCAGACAGAGAGTCACTCGGCATGGTATCATATTCCCTCTTGCGCCGGAATCAGAGTTGGCACGTCTGGCTTTAGACCCAGCAAGCATCGGACAGATCAAAGCTGGTCCTGTCCGCAAATGGCTTGCGAAACGGAAAGAGAACGATGTACGTTTCGCCAACGATAAGCGGAAATTACAGAAAAAGAGAGCGAAAGAGCTTGCGGCTGGTTACGATGATCTACAAGGCGAGACACCGCCGCCCACTGCCCTTGTCACGCGACGAAGAAAAGGAGTGGCGCCTGAGGAGAAGAAAAGAGGCAGATCTTGGGGTCTGGCGATGTGGTCTGGATGGGGAAGTCATCATGATGAGCAGACTCTTGATCGTGAAGGGAAAGTTGAGAGCAGGCAGCCGAGCATAGCTGTTGACAGGAATAGAGATGAGAATGCGCCGCCTCCTTCGCGTGCTGGTCCGGCATCCTCGAGTGCGAGTATCGCACGGAAAGGACGCCGCACCAGCGGTTCATCATTCTTCGCTTCACCCTGGGCTCGGGATGGAAGGCCCCAGAGCCCATTGCGACAGGTCAACGACTTGGGCCAAGCTGGGAATAATTCGCCCATTAGCCCTCTCGCTCACCCTGCAAGCGCCACAATCCCAGGCAGCCGTCGGTCTTCAACCTCAACATCCCTCTTTACGTCACGACCTGTTAGCACAGTCGTACCGACCACAAGCGCCGTATCTCCAGACAGCGAGAAGATACCCGGTAGTCAGAACACTTTCCTCGATCCCAATAACGCCCGACCACACAATGGTGTCGTGGCGTATCCGTTTAAGCTACGGAGTCCAGCGGCGCCTTCCAACCTGTCCACTGCAACTCTCGAGAGTACAGGAGCCTCAGTACCGTCAAGTGCCGCTAGCACTGGCCCGGTTGAAATGCCAGGGTCCGGTCACGAGGCCGAAATGCCGACGCCCGCCAATGAGCCTTCCGCGCAAGAACTTGAACCACGACCTACGCTCAACGATAGAAGCGTGACGGGCGACACAGGAAGAGAACCGGCTTTCGTGACACCGAGAGAATCCCCAGGCGGCGAGCTGGCCCCTATGTTGACAGCGCCCGAGGAATCCCGGGCTTCACCGGTCCCTTCGGAATACACGACCACTACTCGCCAGGATCCAGTGTTCTCCAATCGAACATCGGTCTTTGGTGCGGTCGGCGCAGACGGCATGCCCATCATGCCTTTACTTGGAAGTGTCAGCACGGACGAAAAGCCATCCAGTCCGGAAAATCCGCAAGCGGCATTAGAAGGCGCCCCGCCGGTACCGCCTGTGCCGTCGAAGGAGAAGCCTGCAGGTGTGAGCCCCATGGAAGAATCCACCGATAGTCCGTTCAAGATCCGAAATCCAGTCCAGGGCTCCCGACTTGGAGTCCCGGAGGACCGACCCCGACCGGATTCCTTCACCGTCAACCCGACATATTCCCCGTCAGCGTCCCCACCATCCACCCCGCAGCAGCCGGGAGAAATAAACGAGGCGACGAAGAACGCGCCCTTCCGCCTCCGACACGCCGTCACGGACCCCAAAGTTTCCTCCGTCAGGACACCCAGCGCCGACGCCGCAGCGCCTCCCGCCCCGCCTCCAAAGGACAACAACAACGAAACCAACCCACATACCCGGCAGACGAGCGCAGAGACTATAGCCAACCGCGCCATGACGCCCATCCAACACCCCTCCGAGTCCGACATCCCCCCCAACGCAAACGTAGTCATGCCTACCGTCGTGCCTCGCCGGCCGCATCATTATCATCATCAGCGGAGGGAAACACCGCCGAAACCACCACCCAAAGACGATGACGCGGACGAAAGTCGGACCTCTCAGCGAAGCCGCAGGACTAGTGGCGGGATGAAGGACCCGACGATGCACGAAGATCGGAAACTCAGTAGTGGCGTCGAGCGGAAGGGGAGGGGAGGAAGTCCGCTGCGACAGTCGCAGCAGGATGGTTTGCCACGGAGTAAATTCAGCGCTGAGGCGCCGGCGACGGTGGTGGATGAGTTGGCGCTTGGGGGAGGGCGGGGGCGGGGAGAGGGATAGGGGATGGGGATGGGTGAGAAGTTGGGTTGGGCGGCGGGAGGGAGGGATGAGACGCGTAGGGGAGAGGGGGGAGAGATTCGTGGGTTAGCGGGGGCTAGATGTCGAGGAAGGAAGGGGGAAGAAGGATGCCAGGTCAGGTCAGGTCAGGCAGGCAGGCAGGCATGTTCAAGGCCAATTTGTATGGATACATATCACTTAAAGCGTGGGCGTCTCGGCATCAGCGGGTGGCACAGAGAACCCTTTTGGGGACTTGGGAATGTTGGAAAGGGGCAAGAGCCAGGGGGGTTGTCAGATTTCGCGTTATTCCTTCTTCTTTTTTCTTCATTCTTCTTGTTCTTTTGTGTGGAAAAATGGCACAAAGATACATGAAACTACTCAACTATACTATCTAGCATAGGTATCTCCTAGCAGGAGTAGGTAGAGAGTAGGGGACAGGAAGATCGGCAGTAGGATCTAGCTTCGGGATGGAAAACAGATACATTAAGTAAATATTAGGTAACTATGTAGACATACATCTCTTGCATGTATAACAGGAAGGCTTAGAGGAACGACAATACATAAGGTAGACGCTCTCTCTAGTAAACTCTGCAGAAGATATACGAACAAGATGCTTGGATACTTTGGTAGACTCTATTACTGTACTTCTACTACACTTGTCGCTGTCGCGGAGTTTCCTTGTGCAACGAGATGGGAGACATGTTTAGTTTTCCTTTTTTTTTTTCCTTTTCTTTCTTTTTCTTTCTTGTATATTTGCTTCTTACCTATACGTAATGTGCGGATCAATTTCTTTCTGCAACCTCTTTGTTCATTCATAATTTGGGAACACGTACGTGGAACTGAATGACATTTGAGGGACTTTCTTCTATGGGCGAAAAAAACTCTCTCCCATGGACTTGCGCGTGATCTAGACGGCGGCGCAGGATCGGAGTACAGCCGTGGAATGAACAAAGCCGGATAACGCCCCCTCCCCCGCGCTCCTCGGTACCGATAAATGGAATTCGGGACGATAAGCGAGATAAGCTGATTGATGGTGATGGTGATGATGATAATGCCTCCTTCTCGTTCTCGCTCTCGTCCTCCCGCGTACCTACTTACCTACATCATCATCAGCCACGCTGTTCGGCTTGGGTTGCAGGCTGTGAGAGGCAGAGATGACGAGGCTATAAAGGATGATGTGCACCGTGACTACACTTCCTCACTCACCATAAGGTACTCTGTCGTTCTTTCGCGTAGGGAAGGTTGGTTGATTCGTCAAGTTGGGGGCACATCTCGTCCAGCGGGACGGAAACAATGGCTCACTCGTCGCTGGTATTCTTCTGGGTGTTGGGCTCCACACTGCTGAGATGCGCAGTCGGACAGACGGTGGTGGTCGCCACCAATGGCACGACCGGCGTACCCGACCAGAGCGAACACAATGCCGATCTGTCCGTCTCCATGGGCGATCGGATGGTTCCAATGGCGAAGCTGCTGCCCTTGACCCAGGCCGCCAGCAGTGATCTCCCCGTAAGTACCTGAGTAGTCATTGACACACCCCATAGCTGTCGCGAGGTGTTTGCCTGCTAACTGACTGCCATCCTCAGCCCCCCGGCTTATCCGGACCGACACTGCTTGTCAACAACTCCAACCAGCTTGACATCAAGGACCGCGATATCGTCGTCATCAACTGCGACCTCTCTGCCTACCCGGGCAACATCGGGCCCCTCGACATCTTCGCCACGGCGGAGCAGCGGAACGCAACAGGCGTAGTATGGTACTCACGGGAAGCCGACTGGTGCGACCTTCAAGACTACGACGGGAATTACAAATGGATCTACACGATGAAGAACATGAACGACACGAACCGAGTCCTCGACAAGATCGACAACTGGAGCAACAACGACGGGGACTCGATATACGCGACGATCGGACGGCTGGACAGCGAACAGCTCGCCGCTGGCAACGGGTCAGGATCCGGTGACAATGGCGACGGAGGCGACAATGACCAGAACACCACCACCGGCCCCCCGGGCAACAACCTCGGTTCCTCGCCCACCACCGCCGTCGCCATGATCATCCTCTACTCCGTCACGGGCATTGTAACCGCCCTGTTCCTCTGCATCATCATCACGGGCGCCGTGCGCGCCCATCGCCACCCGGAACGCTACGGACCACGGAATATCCTAGGACGGGCGCGCCAGAGTCGGGCCAGGGGGCTGGCGCGCGCGATGCTGGATACGATTCCGATTGTCAAGTTTGGTGGCGAGGGGGCGGAAGGAGGGAAAGGGACTGGGGCGGGGGATGTCGAGATGGCGGAGGGTGGTGGGACGGCGGCTGCTGCTGCGACTCTTGAGGACACCCCAGCGTCTCAGAGCGAGGCCGACGGACCACGAGAAACGACGGATCCGCATCAGCGCAACGAGACTGGAGATGAATCCCAAGGAGACACGACCAAAGCCGGCTTAACTGCCACTTCTTCTACTACAACATCTCCCACCAACCCTCCACCCCAACCCCATCCCATCCCCCCACACGACCTCGACAACCAAGGCTGCAGCATCTGCACCGACGACTTCGAAATCGGCCAAGACCAACGCGTGCTCCCCTGCAACCACCGCTTCCACCCCGCCTGCATCGACCCCTGGCTCCTGAACGTGTCCGGGACGTGTCCCTTATGCCGGATCGATCTGCGACCGCAGGAGACGGAAGGCGAGCAGGAGGGCGAAGTAGATGAGGACGGGAACCCCATCCCCCGCCCTAATGGTAGGGCTGGGGATGACGAGCAGCTCCCTCCACCGCTTGGGTCCGAAGCTGGAGGACCGACGATGCAGCGGATGGGCGTGCGCAGGAGTTTGATGGTGGGGATTCTGGGCCTGCGGGGCGTGGAGCGCATGAGTAGGGAGGAGCGGGTCGGGGCTTTGAGGGCTTATAGGGAACGACAGACAGCAGAGCGACGACGACATGGGGTACGATCTGGACGGCGGGAGGAAGCAGAGGGAGCAGGGGAGGGAGATAGGGATGGACGGGTTGCTGCTGCTGCGGAGGAGGAGAGGAATGGGAATGAGAATGAGAACGAAAGTGAGAACGGCGCGAGACTGCGTGATCGGCTGCGGAGTACCTTCCGGATCCGCACACGACGTGCTGGTGGTGCTACAGCGCAGGGGGAGCAAGAGGTGGGTGAGAGTACTCCCGCCACTTCCACAACCACCACCGCGGCCGCCGACGCTGGCGACGGGACTCGAAGGCCTGATGAGACGTGAGATGGATAGGTTCGAACGGAGAAGGAGGGAGATGAGATGATGACGCTATATGTACCAATACTTGGACCCAAAAAGACCACAAAAGACGGGAGGGTACAGGTCCCTGGGGAGGGCTTTATGGCGCTCTGGGTTTTTGATTGGGATTGGGATGCTTTGATTCCCCTTCTTCTTTCTACTTCTTTTTTCTTTGATTGCTTTTTGGGGAATTTGTTCCTGGCGGACCTGCTTTTTGCATTTGGAACTGTAATATGGCATTTTGCAGTCGGCGTTTAGTTTAGGCTTGGATTTGGGCTGGGAGGTCTTTTTCATGATGAAAGGATGGGTATAGGATGCGATGCAAACGGTTTATTCATGGGACGAGGAATACGAAATTGCGATGTCTACTGCTCTGATGTTTCCTCTCTCTCTCTCTCTCTCTCTCTCTCTCTCTCCCTCGTTTTTCCCTTTCGCCCCATTTCTTCCCCTCCTTCCTAGCCCTGCTTCCCCGTCTTCCCCCTCCCCTAATTCTCTAACTTTGTAATGGTTTCTTATTCGAACTCTTTTCTCTCCGCTCCCCCTGCAGGTATTTCTCTTACCCATACCTTTTCCGTCATCGCGCTTTCTCGGACTCTACTAAGATGTTTGACTACATACCTTGCCTGGTCTGGTCGCCTTTCTGCCCCACGATAGACCTTCGTATAAGGCGATGGCTTGGTGACTTTGATTCGGCTACATGACCTAATATTCACTGCCTCGCTTTTACAAAATTGCCTACGTAGGGTCAAGGCATCCAGGCTCGTTTTCTGGCTGTGAGGTTAACAGGGGGAAACAGCAATAGGTCCTCTTTGCCTACTCCTTGAAATCCCCAAAGAGAGGGAGAAGGGCAAGGAAAGAAGAGAAGAGAAAAATTGAGAGGCAAAAGGCCATACACCATGTCGGAACTGCATCGAATCTCCATACAAGACGACGAACTACACGACTTATGCCGTCCCGTTCACCTCCATTTCACTAGCTCGTTCGGCCTATAGAATAGGAGCATTTACGGTCTGTCACGGGGTGCATATATTGTCTCATTCGTTGAGATACTGGCACATGAAATTATATGGTCTCGTATTCTGCCAACGTCACATTCCTGTAGGCACCCACTGTATCGATCTATCAGTCTACAGGCGAAGCCAGAGAGCTTTAAGAGGTAGCAGATAGAACGCTGTATATGCTGCGGAGAAAGCAGATGATTGTAGCTCGCAGTGCCAAAAGAAGCACGATATACTCTCAAGCCTACACAGAAGTTCGACCATTTGATCGTCCGATAGTTTCCCTTTCGATTCCGGAGGATGGTTTAGGTAATTCTGCGAAATTGTTCGTACAGCACGGGACAGATACTTGAAGATGTTAGGTCTTGCTTCGAAAGCGGTGTAGGTAGATATGTTCCTTAGCACCTAGGCAGTCATTCTGTCCTGTTGACCTACAGGCAGACTGCTGCCGTTCTTCTCTTATGTCCACGTTTTCATATCCGGTCGGGTGCTTTCACGGCCGTGCTCTCTATGAGCACACTCTACTGCAGCTGCTTCTAAGATCTCTGAGAATAGCAACGAGATTCGCACCCATCGTCCTGCTGCTCAGTGCAAGTCTCTGCCCTCTTTTTCTGTCAGCCGAAATTCTACGGAGAACGCAATCTTAGTCGACAGACTAGAGCTCGTGATGCATAACTCCATTTAGGCCACTGCAGTCATCATTGCTTGAGACGTCAACTAAACGACGGTCTTTCAAAACAAAACAAAGGAAAATGTAAGATCCTCACCTTATACCGGATATTCTAGTCCTTTCGAAAGCCCTTGGGTGTAGATGGTGCGATACTCAGCACCAAGTTCTGGCTTAGGTCAACATTGACGGCCATGTCGGCTGAAGATGTAAGTCTCGTACGAAAAGAATCGATCCTTGAAGCAATTTGCAAAAGAAGAACAGAGGAGGAGACAACGAGAACCCGCTCGTTGTAATCGCTAGTAGCTCTGCGAAGAATGAAGCAAACCCGTGCATGTCTGTCCGGAAAACCGTGGTTCAGCGCTTTGGAAGTTGATCGAAGGGCCAAAACTCTGTATGCTACCTGGTACGAGTAGTGCGATATACCTAGTCACATCTTTCTAGTTTCGATCCTGGACTTGTACTTGCCAGGTGCCAAAGAAACCATATAGATACATGGTATTCACGAAAGCTCTATGGCACCAGGGCCATTCACAGGATTGCTTGGCTTCACTGCTTGGCGTGCTTAACAAAAATTGACGTTAAGCCATCAGAAATTCTAATGATCCTCTGCTAGACTTCACGCTGAGCCGCCAACTGAACAATTTTGCTGCTTTTCACAATGTTGTCTCCACTTCTAACTCGTCTGTGAAGAGTGATCCTGAGCCTTAAGATCGAGCTGTCTAGTCTTTGCAATGTCGGGAGAGACTGTGCACTTGGTAGTAGCAATCGTAAGCGGCACAATGTCCTGCAACGAGGAAGTGGTTGGAGATGGTCAGTCGGAAGACCGTAGACTTCTCACAGTCAATGGTTTGTCTTCAGCAGAGTGCTGAGTTGCTGATGAGGAACCATTGAGCGATTGCGCCGCCGCCCATGACGAATCCTGTGGCATCTAGGGTTGACTTCGGCTTCGGGACTAGGATGGATCCTGGAAAGGAAACGTCGTCATGGTGTCGGATATGAAACGGGAATCTCGCTTCTTCACAACTCCTTCAGCCGCTCCGTGTTTTCTAGAAGATTGTTAGCTGTGGACGGTGCCGTTTGGCGTTCCAGGCGTTTTCATCTCGGCCGGTAGTGGAAGTCGGGCATAAGCCATAGTCAGCACCGTCAGTGCGATGTCCTCGTCTAGCTATTGATAGTGCCCAACTACAGTGCCGCTTCCTTGACCAAGCAATTGCCCTCGGACGGATCGAGCCGGGATACCTTGAGAGCTAGATCGCCCGTATGATAATGGTGGTCTCAAAAAAAGAGCTCCAGCCTCACAACGACATTTCGTCATTCGTCCTACCACGCAAGCGGCGTTGTGTTTTCGGTCCGACTCTACCTTCACTCCACAAGCGATTGACCACGCCGCCCATTCAGTTGCATGCTGTGCATGGTTGTTGCCCCTGGCCCTCCCGCATCTTCACTCCGCGGTGCCTTAGTGCATCATCATGGGGGAGTCTGGAAGGTGTTCGCGATGAAGCTGGCCAATTCGCGCTCCAGATCTTTAAGCTCTGGAATGTTGTTGGCGCACGGGTCATAGTGGATGTTAGACTTCGTCCCCACAGACGTTGCCTGGAAAGGGCTCCCTCAAGGCTTAAGCCCGGGTTGCTTGTTTCATGACGCCAATGTTCTTAAAGTCAAAAAGACTTTCTTGTCTTTCTTCTCCTCCAAGTCATTCGCCAATCATCTTCTCTCCAGCAGCCTTGGGAGGTTTCGGAGCTGAGTTGACGATTTTCTCCTCGTCGACAACCAGATATTGCTATCGGCAGCAATAAAGTGCTTTCAACATGGGTTTCGGCTTGCAGAAGCCCACAGATGAGCCCGGCGCAGCATGGCCGGCCATTATGGTAAATTGAACACCATTCTCACCAACATCAGAACGAATAATCTGACAATTTTTCTAGGTTGGCATGTTTGCTGCCTTCGCTGGTATCCTCTATGGCTACGACACTGGTACCATCTCCGGTATCCAGACCATGGACTACTGGAAAAAGGAATTCGACAACCCGAGTGAAGACAAGATTTCTCTGATTGTGTCTATTCTATCGGTACGTGTTCTTGCATGATATTGTTGTTTGGATGCATATAAACGTTGCTAACATGATTGCTAGGTCGGTACTTTCTTTGGTGCTCTTGCCGCAGGTCTGCTCGCCGACTGGACTGGTAGACGCTGGGGTATTATCTTGTCCGCTGCGATCCCTTTCAACCTGGGAGTTGCTCTTCAGACGGCCGCGACTGAACAGAAGATGTTCATTGCTGGACGAGCCTTCGCTGGATTCGGCGTCGGTCTTGTCTCCGTGCAGAGTTAGTCTCTCCAGTGTAAAACTCGCTATTACTTTCGCTAACCAATTCACAGTCCCTATGTACCAGGCTGAGTCCCTGCCAAAGTGGATCCGTGGTTTTGTCATTGGTAGCTACCAGCTTGCTATCACTATTGGACTTCTCCTCGCCTCGCTTGTGAATTACGGCACTGAGAACCGGGATGACAGTGGCTCGTACCGTATTCCGCTGGCCATTCAATTTGCCTGGTCGATCATTCTGTGTGTTGGTAAGTCTCAAGAGCAACGACTGACTATGAGAAATGAAGGAGCTAATAGCCCCTCGCAGGCATGTTCATCTTGCCTGAAACACCTAGATTTCTCATCAAGGTCGGCAAGGAGCAGCAAGCCATCAAATCACTGCAGTTCCTACGTCGTCTACCGGCCGACCACCCAGGTCTTGTCGGCGAGTTCGAAGAGATCCAGGGTAACTGGGAGTACGAGAAATCGCTCGGCAAGGCTTCCTACATCGAATGCTTCCAAGGAAACCTGGGTAAGCGTACCATCACCGGTATTGTTCTTCAGAGTCTCCAGCAGCTTGTCGGAGTGAACTTCATCGTAAGTGCGAACAGGTCTAACAAATAATGTGCTTGAAGCTGACAACATATTCCAGTTCTACTACGGAACAAGCTACTTCTCTCAGGTAAGTCATGCACGCCTGCGCCGTAATATGATTCGTCAAAGCTAACTTAATCAGAACCCGAACAGCGGTCTGCCCAACGCCTTCATCCTCCAGGTCATCACCAATGTTGTCAACGTTGTGACAACCTTCCCTGGTCTATACGCTATTGACAAGTTTGGTCGACGTTTCGTTCTTCTGTCCGGTGCTCTCGGAATGGGTATCTGCCAGTACATCGTGGCTGCCTGTGGTGTTGCCACGACCCAGGACAACTCGGCGTCACAGGGAGCTCAATTTGCTTTCGTCTGCAGTATGTTTCCCCAAGATGTTTTTCAATGGTGAGCCTTCTAACACACTCGGTAGTCTACATCTTCTTCTTCGCCAGCACTTTCGGCCCCGGTGCATGGGTCGTCACGGGTGAAATCTTCCCGTTGAAGGCTCGTGCGAAATGTCTTTCCATGACCACGGCGGCGAACTGGTTCTTTAACTGGCTGCTGGCTTTCATCACTCCTTACTTGGAGGGTAAGCAGTACGCCAACCTTGGCTCCAACGTCTTTTGGATCTGGGGTGGTTTCTGTTGGATTGCGGTAAGCATTATCAGCACGAACCGATGTTCGGATGTGAAGTTGCTGACTTTCATTCTCACCGACAGGTCTTCTTCGTGTACTTCATGATCTACGAGACCAAGGATATGACTCTCGAGCAAGTCAACGAGCTTTACGAGACCGTCAGGTTCGCCCCCAAGAGTGTGGGATACCACGCTGCCGCTCGTCGCTTCTCTTCTGTCGCCGCCGACGGCTCTCAACTCCCGCCACCTGGCAAGGACAGCCAGGAAGACAGCGAGAAGTCAGAGATTGTCAAGAAGGTGGAGTAAACCATCTAGAGTGGATGACACTGTCTTCGTCCTGCGGCTGTTGGTCCAGGTCTCCAATACTCATGGGACGAAATCTCAAGCATCGTTTAAATTCGCTAGGGACCTCCGTACGCGGCTACCAAAGAACGAGAACTTCGTGTACAATAAGAGTAAAATGCATGAATGGCGCTGGTGATTGAACTTTGAATGGTGGGCGTTAGCATTGGAGTATAGAAAGGATCGGCGCAACGACCTGCAAGATGAACTATCCTTTGCGAAAGACTTTTGGCAACGAGATTCAAAAGTCTAGTTACGTGTGAGCCTGATGGCGAAGTTTGGCTCCTATCAAATGTATCTTTTCATCAAAGACTTCCCTGACCCAGAGCGTCGCTTTCATCGTTTGCTCCAAATCTCGAGCATCACGAGCACCACCGTTACGCAAAGCAGCTAACGCATGTAAGGCCCATTCGTCGAGTCCATCCAATTCGCTTTGAAGATTTGGAGTGACTCTCACGACTTCCGCTGAGAGGACGCATAGCATCCACGAGAGCAGCCTCGCAAAAGCAGCTTCAGCCACAGCGAGGCGCCAGAAAGAAGTATGATGTTTAAGCAAGATTCCCATTCGACTGGCGATTCTGCCGGTTGGAACTGGCTGTACGCCGTAAGCCCGCCATATTGGTGCAAGGAAAAGCAGAGTGGCTAATCGGCAAGCCTCCGCCAGTACAAGACTCTCCTCTTGACCAGCTGATCCTGGGTCTTTTCGGAGCTCGAAACTCCCAGGCTCAGATGTATGGGCCACTTCCGCATCGGTTTCCTTGGGGCGCTCTAGGCTCAATGCTCTATGGATCAGAGTGTTCGTCCAAAGCGGCAGATCCCTCAACTGCTCCATTCCGGATCCGGCGAAGCTACTAGCCAAATCTGCGTCTACAAGGGGAGCCAGAAGAACCAAGTCTTCAAATAACTCCAGCCACTGCGGACTGTGATCGTTTGGGAATTGGTTTCGCCACGCAATCCGTATCTGGCTGACTCGATTCATCCCATCAGCAAACACCTGCGAATCACTCATCGCTCTCCTCCTATCAGCGGTATATTGTTGCACCCAAGCCGTGGGTAAGGCGAAAAGCGGCATCGTATCTCGCATGAGAGCCCCACGCAGCTCAACCCAATTCACCGTCCCCCTCAAATGATTTGGAAGACCGTCAAGGCCACCCTTTCGTAATCGTATGAGCTGCAGAAGGCCTTTGCGATGGATCTGCCATTGCTCGGCAGAAGCTGAGTTGTCTGCCCAGCAGACCATGCCGGAAACGCTGCCTATGAGCTGGAGCAGTTTACGATCGCGCTCTCCTGCCGGGGTATTTCTTCCAGAATTGAGGAAGTCTTGCAATGACGTCCGGACTTTGGTGAGCGCGAGATGGTGATAGAAAACTGCCAGCTCGCTCTCTTTCGAACTGGCATTCCCCGACCCACGCAAGTCGTGAAGATGCAGAGCAGCATTGGCAAGGACGGCATGGAAGGCCGCCTGGGCCTCGAGCCCCACGGTAAACCAATCGCTGCGGTGAGGCCGGTCACCATAGTCGGGAGTGAAAATAAGAGCGACGAGTTCCTTAGCCGTACGATTTAGAGGGATGGGATAAGCTAAGGATGTGTCAACGGCCCCGGCATTCAGAGGCCTCGACACTTTGGGGAGAGGATGTTGTTGATATCGAGTCAGGGGACCGGCCTGAAACTCCCCATCCGCTTCGTCCGAACGATATTTTGTCCTGTTCGAGATATTGTAGGTATATAGTTCCGGCTGTTCCATGGCCTGTTAAACATGTTGACTGGCAACGCAGTAGATCGTATGAGCATACCAAGGGAGACCTGAGACAGCCTTGCTGCGCCACGCTGTCACTCTGACGAAGGCCTTGCAGTACGTATCGCGGGTCTTTGCGCATTCGGCTCAAATGCCTGACTCTTCGCCAGAACATTGATGAGATTCAATGATGCAGCCTTGAGCAGGTGGTGAGGTACTCGCTGATCTCTTGAGTCATTCAAGTCTGTCTGTGTGCGCCTTTCCAGTTCTCGCTCGCTGCGGTCATATCGCGGTGCTTTTGAATAAGTACGGTAATGTCAAGACATTCCTCCCCGAATTCGTTTGACCCAACTTAGACTATACATCACTAGGCATTTCCCAAGTGCCTATTATGCACAGTGTATGTACTATGTAGCCGGTGATGGCTTGCCATAGCATTTCTCAGCACGAGACCCAAGCGTTCTAGCCTTACATAGTAGACTTGCGCTCCTGAAGTACCAGCATTTTGCTTGGGAAACACTTTATTGGACTGTCTTCTCTCCATGATTCTCTTTGAAAGCGGGTCATTAAAGACTGAAGCGGAAGGGAAGTCCGAACATATTCAGGACGAGGTTGCGAAAGAAGTTCTAAAATAATCCAAAGAATATCCTAGGAACAAAATATCCAGACGGATGAACACCGCTCGCTCAAACGCTATCAGACAAGTCGATCGCTAGCAAGCTCAGACTCGCTTCAGTAAGGAGAAACCACCCTTGGTAATGCGGGTGCCCAGCATACAAAGGGTGCCGCAAATAGTAAGCAGCCCTCCGAAAAGCCACACATACTGGTACTCTCCCGAACTATTCAGGATCGCTCCATCTATCGGCGTTCCTATCAGTAGACCGATGGAGATAATGGCAAAGCCCATACCCATGCGCGTACCAATCACAGCGCGATTCTTCGTCAAGTGGACGAAAATAGTCGGCGGCATCGAGACCAGAGTCCCGGAGAAGAAGCCATAGAAAGCGCAAGCGATGATGACACCTGCAATGCTATGTGCGGCCATGAAGCAAACACACACAATACCCGCGAGCAAGGCGCAGGGAACGATCATGTTGAGCGGGCCAATATAGTCTCCGACATAGCCTGGGATGATTCGGCCAAAAGTGCTGGTGGCGTTGATGATGGAAAGTAGGTAGAAGCTGAGTCTGGCGCCTGCGATGCCGGTTTCGATCGAGTAGGACTGGACGTAGAAAAAGGGCGCGTACAGTCCCATGAAAGAGAGGAAACCTCCTGCCACGAACAGAACATACGGTGCTTCCTTGAACGCGCTGACGTCTAAGAATTTCCTGCGGCCGGCTGGTAGGACTCGGACCCTCATGACGGCATTCGACACCCCCAGCGTCGCGAGCATCATAAAGCCAAGGACCCGTGTGGCCCACGGGAAACCGATCGTAGGCTGTAGACGATGGAAAACAATCGGATAGACGACGCCACCTAAGCTACTCCCCGCAGCTGCCAGACCAGTAGCCGTCGCGATCTTCGTGCTAAAGTAAGTAGACAGGATAGCAACCGCGGGGACGAACAAGCAGCCAGATCCGAGACCGATGCAAAGTCCCTGTGCGAGGAAGACTTGCCAGTACTCGGTGCACAAGCTCAGCATCATCTGGCCAAAGACCGAAAGGAGCGATCCACCGATCAGCAAATGGCGAAAGTATCCAGCATCGTAGACAGGTCCGGTAATGGCTCCTACGAGCATTAGAAGGAAAGCCTGCACGGAACCGATCCACGAGATATCCGACGGGGATGAGGAAGCCAGGATTCCGCTTTCATAGTACGTTTGATAACTACACAATTACCGTGTCAGTGCAAAAAGCTCCTGCAAAGCGAAGAGCCGTGGATTCAGTGACTTACGTTCCAAAAGTATTGATGATGCCCCAAGTATTCCAGAAGAGGAAGAAAGCACCCACGACCTGCAACCACGCCTTCAACCCTCCATTCGGCACAGCCTTGATATTGTTAATCGAAGGCTTCTCCGACGCCACCGGACCCAACGGGGCGCCATGGTCAGCATCGCGCGGATATTGAGGGTCGTCGGCTACAACGAAGGGGGGCTCAGCAGCTTCGTGCAGGTCCTCTTGTTCTTGGGTGATGTGTGTCTGATGGTCTTCCTTGCTCGGCCGTCCAGAACTGACACCCTTCTCGACATCGTCGAAGGAGGAAGCCGACATCTCGCGCGGGTTTAAGCAGCTGCGCCGGCGCTTTCGGGGGCTCGGGAATGGGATATGCTGACTTTCCCGGGAACGAGGGGCGGGCGCTTGGCGATCTAGCTTGGGGCTTTATTCCCGCGGAATATCCTGTAGTCTTAAAAAAAAGACTGGACGAACTTCAAGATTTCCAGAGGGAAAAGGATCTTGACTCCAGTCGATGTTTCCAACAGCTCCTGAAGACCCGGGAGAAAGGACGTCCCCCTTCGCCATCGGCCCCACTGTATCTTCTTTCCCGGCATAGGGCGCCGAAGAAGACAAGCGAAAAAACGGGGGTTTGCCGCTATACCCGGTAGGCGGCTGACAAAAGCGGTGCTGTATCGGCGGAATCTCAGCAGCAAAGGCAAAGCAATGCGGAAAGTTGACCGCGGTCGTTGATCAAAAAGCAACATGTATACTATACTACCGCCTCTATGTTACTATGTACCTCCTACATGTAGAGCATGAAAATTCAAGCGGCAAGTCAAACAGTAAAAAGACATAATCGTACAATGGCGCTTCCAAGATGAGTTCACTACAGTCCGAACTCGATATAGGAATCTTCTGCCTAGCAATACCGCTCTATACCCATAATCTGGGTTGTCTTTTTTACTCCCTACACTACTATATTGTACCTTTAGTTATTAACAGTTCTCGATCTATAGCAATAAGACACAATGGACTTTCGAGATTCTTATAGGAAGTTTGGACTGTAAAATACCGTATGTCTGTGTATATGCACGCCACATATCCAAAGTTTTTGATGCTACACGACTGGCTCCTCAAAAAAAGCGAGGGGGGGCTCCCGTTTGCAAAAACAAAACACTATAACATCCGCTTTCTTTATCCAAGAGGATGTACATTCCCTCCCCCTAAATGCCGCTCAACCGCAACGCTACATAGTACTATACGTAACGCCCATTGCTAATAATGATCCCCGAGAAATCCTGCACCCGCTTTTTGTTTTGTTACCAATCATACGACTTGTATGAATGTCGTATTCGCTCATCGCAGCCGGAAAAATCGCAAGAAGAAATTGTAAAGGAAAACGCCCTCAGCCAGCCAGTAAAGGAGAAGAAAACGCCCATCCGCTTGCTATGCATAGCTTATTGCAAAGATTCGTCAATCATCGTGTCGCATGCCAGTGTACTGACACCGGGAACCCCCCAATTACAGTCCCAGCGCTCATGCCAACCCACCACGGACATGCACTGCTCACCACCTGTCTCCTATTCCGACACCGTAGCCGAAGAAGGCGGGGTTTCAATCCCCCTTCTCCGCCGAGCCAGACGCAGACCGACACGATGCTGTGCCGAGGCCTCGACCTCCTCCTCCCAGAAGAGGTTAGGCAGGAGAGGGGCGTCGGCGGCGTCTTCGGCACGGGCAGATGGTCGGGCCTGGAGGACTCTCTTCCTGCGGACCTCGCGCTCGGCGATGACTTGGCGCATGATGCTGGCGACGGTGTCGGGGCCGAGTTTCATGGCGAGGAGGTCGTGCTCGAGGATGCATTTGAGGAGGGCGAAGGGCAGGGAGAGCAGAAGGCTTGAGATGGTGGTGGTGGCGGGAGAGGGTCGCTGGTGGTCCTCCGCTGGTACCTCGCCAAAGCGGATCTTGCTGAGACGAGGGTCTGACCGGGAAGATTTACCCTCGTGTCTAGAAGGCATGGATGGCAGGCGCGGGCAGGTGGTGAGATGGGGTGCCGAAGAGTCGACGTAGAAGTTCGGTGGTAGGAGATGTACAATAAAGTCGATCATGCGGTGGAGAAGTTGGGTAGAATAGGGGTCATGCGTCGGCCGACCTAAGGTGTCTGGTCTGCTGAACGAGTCGTCACTTGAAGACGTGGATGAACGGTCTTCGCTCCCGTCGTCGATGGTCCAGATTGGACTCAATCCTCCCTCGAGGGCGAATGCAAGCAGCGTCGGAATGGTGTCCCAGTGAATTAGACTACTAGCGACATCGAAAGACTTTGAGGCAATCACTGGTACCCTCAACCAAGCACCTGTCGCAATGTGCTGTAGAGCAAGCTCCATCCGCTGCTCATTGGACGGGTACATGTCCGGACCAGCTGGCTGCCTTAGTTGATCAAGAGATTGCAGTGGGCCACCATAGAGATAGCGCATTGAATCTGTAAACGCGCGTGTGCTGAGGTACCGTCCTTTGAGAAGAACATCTACCTCAGATTGTGTGCTTGTCGACGTGGCACTGCGGATAAGTTCGTATAGGGTAGAGCTGCGACAGAGTATGAGCTTGTGCCCGTCTACGTGTTGTTGCTCCGTTAGGTTGTCGTCGTTGATTCGGAGATGGCAGTCTGCGAAGGTAGGGTTTGCGAATTGAGATAGAACGTGATCTCTTAGACCTTGTGAGTTCTCGTACGCAGCCCCCAGTTCCGGTTGTGGCATCGGTGGAGGCGGTGCTGGATGACCTGGGTGATAGTGGCGTACATTTGGCGGGCCAGGCATGAACGGAGTTGTTGGCAGATCGTACGGTGCACGGTCAGATGCCCCTTCTGGGACGACAGGAGACTGAAGGTCATCCCCTGTCTTTGCAGGGCCAGAAGATGTTTGAGAGGCAGAACGGGATCGTGAATAGTGTCCATTTGGCTGGCGTTGCTCGGTGGGCATGAAAGGTTCATAAGGCGGGTACCGGAATTGTTGCTGAGGAGCTGGCGACGGGTACCATGGTGGCTGTGGTTGGTAAGCTTGCCGCATATTCCAAGCACCAGGCGGTGGTACGTATCCCTGGCCAAAGCTCCGTGGACCATAAGGTTCGGACATATGGTGAGCATGATTGTACTGGTTGAATTGCTGGGCGGGTGCACCAAATGCCGAGTATGGTGGCGGTTGATAGACTGATCCACCTGATTGAGGGGGTATAGGAGACGATGACGAAGAGTCCTGACCACCGAATATGATGCTGCCCATACTCTGTTGATTCAGATGGCCTTGGCCTGCTGGTGCGGGGAAGTGCTGCATTGATGTCCCTGCAGATTGGAAGGCAGGCTGCTCAGGGCTTGTAGGGACGAAGGCTGGTGGCAACTCGGTCCTCAATGGACGCATGTCAAGCGATTCGGTAGGCTGTGGCATTGGGCCTGTAGGGGGTCCAGCACCTGGCTCGCTAGCAGACTGCAGCTGTGCCGATCCTTGTGCGCTTTCGGTAATGGGAGCAACGGTAGATTGGGGCATAGCAGCGCTGTCTTGTGATGTCGAAGTCTTCTCGAGCTTGGCCTTCACGTCATTGGAGTGAACAGTGGGCTCCAAGCCACGGGCCTCAGTTGGAGGATGGGCCAAGCCATTGACAGCGGCAGGCGCATCTTGTGCGGACGAAGCATTGGACCCTGCGGTATAACTCTGCTTCCCAGTCGCGGTTCCTCCTTCTCTTGCGACTGGGGACTTTTGCTGCTGCGGTTGCGACAGAGACTGGCCTCTTGCCGGCCTCGGCTTACTGAGCGGCAGCGGGATGGCTGGCACTATCCGACCAGCAGTTGGCCTCCGTGGACCATTGTATTGTGCAGGTACGGCATTCGGGTTGTTGCCGGGTTGCATGGCCCTTTAGGTGTGGCGGGCGGTGGCTTCACTTTTTTTCGGCTTCGGCTAAGGAATGCGGATGATGTCGTTTGTCGGCAGCTCTAGACAAGCGCGAGACGCTGCCGGCCAGCTGGATGGCGGATTAGCGGCTCCAGGAGGGCTTAGATTGGCGGCGGTAGCGGAGACTCCTGGAGCGCCTACGAGGGGGGCGAGGGGGGCAGTGGACGGCTATGTTAGCGATCGCGCGCCGGTGATGGTGGTGGTGGTGGTGGAGGTGGTGGAGGATTGTACATAGAATTATTGGCTTAGCGTTGGAAATATGTCAGAAGGATGAGCGGCGATTGCGGAGCAAAGTGGGGATTGTGATTGAGAGCAAAAACGATCGGAAGCTTGGACGTTGACCGGCATCGACCCTTTTCGCCGCACCTTTCCACCATCTTCTCAGATACTCTTCACCCGGGTTATCTTCCGTTCACCATGTTTACACCAACTATGTACATAGTAGGGTGTAGCTACATCTACTTCCAGTGACATAGCACTTATCGTACAGCATCATTCGGGCGACTCTTGCAGCTGTCCTCGGCGGTATATATCGATGCCAGGAAGAGTGAACCGGCGTGGAGGATGCACATGCTATTTCACGCACCACCAGTCTACACCTAGATATCAAAATCCGTCTACCACTGGTGAAGCATCTTCACTCGGCGTTTGATGCCAAAAGCAACCTGCTCTAGCCATGGTCGTTTACAGGTCTCACATATGAAAAGTGCCTTATGCTGTAAGTAGGCGAGGTACAGTATGCATTTGCACTCCAGTTCCAAAGCTTGACGGGCCTCGAAACTGATGATGACACGAACAAAACATCGGCATCAACTCCTGCCGTGCCAAAGCCATGCCCCACGGTACGTACATAGTACCTGAAGCGGTCATCTTACCAACAACCCAACCCAATGCTCTATCTCCATGGTTTGGGTGCGGTCTCATCCTTCTCCTTATATCGGATCTGTCTTTCCGCTCAATTTGGCTGGAATAGTAGGTAAGAACGATACCAACCGTGAACTTTCTCGTTGCATCAATTGCTCCTACTCATCTGGTGTTCGGCATGCCGAAATCCAACTCACCTCTGCGCTTGTCTTGTTTACTTTCTGTCTTTTCCTCGTCCTTACAGCTCCATACCTAAGAAAGATACCATCGTCTGAACCTAAGCGTACACTCCTTTCACCGACTTCATTTCATTCTACATAGAACCCTATTCATATTCTCAATTCCCGACAGGCCGTCACGATAACCTCACGCGAAATGCTTCGCAACCGCAGCTCTTCTCCAAGACCTGTCCACCTATCTCGCGGACATTCGAGGCAGCAGAAGGAATCTCACCAACACTCCAAATTCACCTTCAATCCTGATGCCCAGTGGTATTACCCTGGACAGAACAAGCTCGAATTGAGCATGCACATGCCACCACGGCAATACAGTAAGCATATAATAGCCGTCCATGTTGATCACCTACTGACTAGACAAGGCAACCGATTCGAGGTCCTGGCAAGCCCTATCACTCCTCCATCAACACCCCCGGAACCCAAGCCGACAAGTAAGGAGTTCCACGTCCCTACTCGATGTCGTAGATCCCGGAACAGTCGCGGCACCAAAGAAGCCAAACGCCGTCGCGATGCAAGAAGGAGCAGACGCAAGCTGGCCGCTCAAATCCTGGACGATCAGCTCTCTCACGAGATCGATCTGACCCTGAACAAAATCAACGATCTGCTCCCATTCTCTCCGGGCAAGGAGGAAAAGTCCAGGACCCCTGACACGCCGGAGTCGCCTGTAAGGACGCTCATGCGACCTTCAAGGCATCGTCAGTTGCCGAGCCCGCCTCAGCTGCCAGTGTTGGACTTCCCAAGCTTCAACACCAACACAATCCCACAGCTCAGGACGCCGTCTCCAGATCGTTCCCCGTCGCCAGCAGTACGAGACGTGCCATCTCTACCAAGCTGGTGCCCAGCCCTGCCGACCTTCACTCGCAACGGAGTCTGGTCTGAGGGTCTCCCGATCTTCTACGACCTGTCCAGCCTACCGGAACCAAAGTCAACCGCGAAAGTGGCTTCGAAGCCTGACTCTCGTGACACCGTCAGGGGCAAAGAGTTGCAGCTGTGGCGTGGCAATCTCGACTTGAAGCCTAGAGTGTCACGGTTCTTCCCAAGGACCCCTCCGCCAGTGAAACCGACTGTCAAGCTCCCACCGACGGCTTGCAAGCTCCATGTGTCGGAGAAGGCAGTGCCGGATCCTTCTCCGGAGCCTGATCGAGAAGGGACGTCACTTGGATCAAGGCAGTTTGCTCTGGAACAGATCGTTCAGACTTTCAAGGATCCCGTTGGGCCGAAGTCATTGTTGGATCGAAGCTGTTCGAGCTTGGTGAGTTTGGTTCTTTGGCATTTCGTTGTTGTGGCCAACTCGCTGATTGTGAACTAGGATGCTCGTGACAAGCCGTCAAGGAAGCCTACGCCATTGCCGGAATCTTCTGCTGCTAATCTATGGCGGATTCTTGAGAGCTCTCGTGGGCATGATGGGGACAGAGTGGATCCATATGTTGCCACCTTCACGCCGCGACCTGACAATCATGTAGAGATTGCCAACTGGCACACTGTCATTGACGAACTTAAGGACAAACAGTCCGGCCAGAGGATGCAAAGGCCTGCTATATCTCATGAGGTCGATCACACGCTGGACTCCGAGCCCTATGATCAGACCTATTTCAACGCGTGGCAAGCTACGCTCGAATTCGCCAGACAAGACGACGTCTCGGCTGTCGAGCTTGATGGCAAAATAATCCCATACGTGCACCCCAACAGCTTGGTCGGAGTCGCCAATGACCTTGCCATGTCGCCATACATGGACGAGCATCCAGCGAGCAAGGAGACAGAGGCCAACTACACACCTCTACCAAGTCCACCCACGGGGTTGAACGAACTCCTCATGAACCATGAAATTGTCCCACCATCCCCTCCCTCCAAGCACAACCCCACAGCCACTGAAAGCGACGACTACCCTACCCCCTCGTCATACAGCCAGACGACGCTAATCCTAGCCGACATCCTCCCCATCGACTGCATTACCAACGAAGACGAGGACGGCGGAGCCAAAACCCTCACCGACTCCGACGCCCACTACCAAAGCGAACAGCACCTCTTCGCCGCCGACGACAATCTCCCCGCCCTCCCGCCCAGCCCGCCGACGGAACAGAGCCTCATAGACGTTGCAGCGTTCCTGAAAATGGGCCACGCGCCGCAATGCTGGTGCGCGGAATGCGATGACGCTGTCCCTGAGGAGGTCGTGCGGAACCTTGTGGGCGTCGCTGAAAAGCTTGCGGAGTCCGTTGGTAATGATGGGGAGGAGGGGGAGGAGGATTGGGTCGTCTATGCGCCTGAGCGTTCCCGGCGCGGTTCGGGTTCGAGTTTGTCGGGTACGGCGGAGGATGTGGGTAGGTGTAGTGGTTCGTCCGAGTGGGATGATTTCTTGCCGCCGTCGCCGGCTTCGCCTGTTTCTCCGGGGAGGCAGGGAGGAAGGTTGGATTCGGGGGCCAGTTCGGAGTTTGATGAGTGGGAGCTGGAGTTTTGAGCAGGACGAGGTGTCATGGATGGTTAGTCGGACTGCTTCTGATGGGGATCTGGGTGTCTGTGTGTATTGGTAAGACTGGGGAATTCGAGACCTGTGGTGCTATAATGGAGATCCGATGGGCTGTTCCGTGGTTGCTTTCGGGATTCTTTGGGCGAGATACCTGGAAAATATAAAGCCTCCGTCTGTATTACTATGCGTAAGAAGTGGAGCTGTCTTGCCTCCCTTGTCTGTACTGTGGAAAAAACGCCCTTCTTTCCCTCGTTATGCTTTTCGCATTTCTGTAGCAGCTCCCCCGTGCTATGCCGGAGATTGCGTAGGCACATCGTATGTTCCCTGGGAGCGAGAACGAAAGGAGGAAGATCAGAACTCAGATGTTTTGTAGTCTCAGCGTTAATTACTAGGTGCATATTACTATCTGGTTGGTGTAGTAAGTAGCCAAGCTTCTAGCAACCATCGCCAGTGTGTCGTTGAAGTATCCTGTGTAAATTGAACAAACCCATTTGACTGTGTCCCACACGGTCTAATCTCGAAGACGTCTACTTTCCCTTGCGTCAATGCATGTCCACTATTATCATAACCCCAATTAAGTGATACTGACTAAGTCAAACTAATGGAGTAGGACCATGATCGCTTTCGCCGACCTTGTTACCGCTTTAGGAAGGGACACAAGCTACAGTCGCAAAGATGGGAGACCATTTCAACACGGCACAAGAAATTTAAGCGGCTGTTTTGCCTTGTGGGGAATGAAGGGGATGAATGGAAGGGGGGGTGGTGGTATGGTTTTCTAATCCCTCTGAGGTCATCTGCAACATCTCACCATTGCAGTCAGACTCCACTGTACTACAAGCACGACTTTGCCCTTTTTTTTTTTGGAGATATTTGAAGACAAGAACTCACAAATGTCTAACCAGTAGCTTCGAGCTTCTACAACACATGCCGGACAAGCTAACTTACCTATGTAAGGATGATGTGGTCGAAGGGAGAGCTCGTTATTACAGGCGTTTGAGCTCACTTTAAGTCGTGATCAGACTTACCCAAAATGCCACGAGCTATCGATGTGCATGCGGTCTAGTGAGACAATGCTCTTCCGATAGGTTACACACTTTAGCAAGCAACAACACCAACAAATAGGCACTGGAACGCTGCTACCTTTTTTTGTCGTCAAGATCTGGCGTTGTAAAGATGGGTTGGACGTCGCCATCGACCGTAATTTCGAGCAACGAAGGCCCTTCAGTCGAACACCAGCGAGTGCACTTGATGCCTTAGGAGGTAGTCTCGAGGCTGGGAGAGCAAGTGACACAGTCGGAGCGCGGCTGTATTACCAAGACTCACCAAAACTGTCATCGAGCACTTTTTCCAAGCCTCGAAAGCATCACAGTCCGCAGATAACGCTCTGAAGCATGCTTCGGATACATGCTTTCAGGTCAAGCGAGGATAGTGACCGGCTTGAAGTTATAGAGATGCCGACTAGGAGTTCCCATATATCCCGATGATGAAGAAAGTACCTCTCTTGGGCATAGAGACGCATCAGGACCTGATTATGTCACACCATTTTCAAAGGAACAAGCAGCGAACACCAAACATGTAGTATTCGGCAAAGACGGGGTCCTCGCCGCCCGCATGTAAGCAATAGGGACAATAGCAAAGCCGCGGCGGGTGATAAGGCGCCTAAGTGTCGATGCATTTAGATGGGTTTGCGCGATTATTGCATTCTCCCTCCGCTCTTCTCGAACCATTAGCAGTCGTTGGCAGCACCTTCTTGTAGGAGTGTAGTCTTATCCGTAGCATTGACCAAAGTGAAAAACCGATGCTGAACCTCGAATCGGGTCTCAAACTTGAAGCCATCTAGTTTGCTGCTTCACAGAATGGATTAAGTTGATCGAATCGTCTTGACGAGGATCCTTTATGTCTCGATTTTCTTGTTTTTTTTTTTTTCATTAGCTGGAGATGAGTGTAAGAGGGAGTGTTCAGAGAACATTCTGTAGGTCTGCGGCATTGGGCGATCGGGTGGTCTCTGGCAAGGCTTTGAACCGTGACAACCCGAGGGCAAGGGTCGTGGCTACTGCGCCGTTCGAGATTGGTGAGTTACATGATTCAAGATGGCAGTATAAGAAGGTAAGTGCCCATTCCTTCGTGTTCATGGAGGACCTTTGCAAAGCATGCTGGGAGACCATTGACTCCTCCTTTCGTTCTTCTGGGACGTAGAGTAGACTATGCCTCGGCTGTCGAAGAATAGGCGCAGTGCACACCGGACAAGTATTTTCCATCCAAATATTTGTGGGAGGCCGATTGGAGTCCTAGGGCACGAATAAAGATCTGTTACTCCTTTGCATCCCTTTCTGTTAGTGTAATGTCTAATGGGGTTTTCCCAAGGAGAAAAAAGGCAGCGTTCAACAGGACAAGTAAGAGATAGGGGTAGCGAACGATCCCCAAGTACCGGGTCTGCATCTTAGTCTTTAGATGATTATACGTCACGCCGAGAAACTTGCAGGATGGAATGAGGAGTATCAATCATATTTTTGTATTTGTGAGTGTGCAGTGTGTACATAATTGCACGAAGCTCGGCGCAGGTGCAGATAGTAGGAGGCAGGTGCAACCCGCCGGGAAAGAGCAAATCCCGACCTCACTTCATCTCCGTACCAATCTGCAATGAGTTCTGCGATCGTCTTACGGATGTAGATCGTTTGAATGGATTCTTCTTAATCGTAGTAGGCATAAGATAACCAATGAAAATTGCAGCAGACGTTTCTAGGTGCTGCTGCAACCTTCTGCCGGCGTTCCGTCTCATTTATCCCTGAAGTCCCAATGTCGCATTCGGATCCTCTCAACGATGGCATATCATTTCTTTGTGTCTGTGTGGCATTTGATTCATTTTTTGCGCTTCCTCAGAAATTCCCCAACTTAATAGAATTGTGCGATGTCGACTCTGATTCCAATCCGTCCAGTATGATCCAACTTAATCCTAGCTACAGCATTGATAACAATCAGTCTGTTTACAAGGTATTGCCCACTTCTGACAGCAGTTTCTAGCAGGCAAATATCGATTCAGATCGAATGTGGCGCTCCAAATCAACTGAAATACCCAGACGACATTTTACGATTTTTTGATAGAAAAAAAAAATCCAGAAAATTGCTAGTTCATGATTTGAAGGCCCAGGGGTAAGACAGATGCTGAAGAAGAGTCGGAGAATGCTCGGAATATAAATTTGAATTTTATATTCGAATTTTGAAGTCTAAATCTCCACATCGGGCCAACAATTGGCCTAGAACTCGATCTCCTCGCTCCACCACGGCAGTAAAGCGGGCGCTTGGTCTAGGGGTATGATTTTCGCTTCGCATAGCGCGCCTGTGAAAGGTCGTGGGTTCAATTCCCACAGCGTCCACTGCAGAGACGATTTTTTCGTGATTTTTTTGTGATTTTTCGGCCAAAAACAATTTTTGGGAGGCGGGAAGCTATTGGAACCGAATCCTTCTACAACCACTGGACACGTCCTGTTGCAAAGAACGCTTCTGAATTTTCCTGGACAGTTAGAAGCATTATAAACAATTTTTTATAATTTTTGGTGATGTTTAACGGGGTGCTTTTCTGGTGTGGCATGATATAGGATTGCGTGGCACGAGGCCGCCAAGAGTGATATCTCTCGGAAGCCCTTCTCACACCCTTCCACGGAGGTCACTTCGCAATTTTTAAAGCCATGAGGAGCAACAAGAAATGATTTTTCGGTGAATTTACAGAATTTTGAAGCCAAATGGGCGTTATTTTTAACCATGGTATAGGAAAATCCGCAACAAAGGAACGACTCGATCCCCATCTCGGAAACCCATCTCTCCGACGCCGAAGAGCGAGATAAGGTACGCCTTAGCCCAGTTCTGCCAGAGTCTAGAGTCGAAGGCGTCATCGCGCCCGCCAAGTGAGCCATAGATTTTCTAGTGGACTTTTTGCGACAATCGCGACGAGGTTGGTCAGCGTTCAACGCTCGATTAGTACGAGCGGTCGCATTATTCTTGCGGTTTAGGTCTTGGGAAACGGTAGGACAACTCACATTCTTCTCTACACTCTATCACATCATCTTGTTGGAAACTACAACTCTCACCACTACACTCCACGTCCACTTCTTCCGACAACCGACTACCGGCCACACACGGCCGTACCGACGGAGCTATTACTGACTCCGAAAACGGTGGCATTAATTACTCCAAAGATTTGTACTAGAGGTTCTTCCGGGTGGAACAACGTTTCCCAAATCGCACGACAATGGCTGCCACATACACGAAAGGGCGCCTCTCTGACGTCCTCCCACCTCTCATTTTCGGAACTGCAACGTTCAACTATCAATACAACAAAGACCCGTTCGAGCTCGACACTACCGGCTTGGTGCAACGCGCGCTTGAATACGGTATCCGCGCATTCGATACATCGCCGTACTATGGACCTTCGGAGGAGATCCTAGGTGAAGCGCTGGACACTGACTTCGTTCGCAACAACGTCCCTCGCAAGGACTTCCACTTGATCACCAAAGTGGGTCGAATCTCTTCTGACGAGTTTGACTACTCAAGGGAATGGGTGAGACAAAGCGTGCAGCGCAGCTTGCAGCGTCTCAAGACTTCATACTTGGATCTAGTCTACTGTCATGATGTGGAGTTTGTGTCGGAGGAAGAGGTCATGGAGGCCATTCGGGAACTGAGACGCATAAGAGACGAGGAGGGCACAATCAAGCATATTGGCATATCTGGCTATCCTCTGCCTGTACTTTGCTCGATCGCACATCGAGTTCTGCGAGAGACAGGCGAGCCGTTGGACGCCGTTATGTCCTACGCCAACTTCACGTTACAAAATAGCTTGCTGGCAACGTCTGGGATCAAAGAGTTGAAAGCAGCAGGTGTGGACGTCGTACTGAATGCATCACCTCTGGGAATGGGTCTTCTTCGACGTGAGGGTGTGCCTATCGGTAGCATGGGCAACTGGCATCCTTCTAGCGACGGTCTACGAAACGCCGTGAAGCGTGCGAGCGACTTCTGCGATAGGCACGATGAGAAGTTGGAGGTGGTTGCCATCAGGTATGCGCTCGAACAGTGGTTGAGCATCGGTTCAACCGTGGGCTCTCGAGGTGACCCAGCATCGGGTGTTGCGTGGCAGCGAGAGTCGAACGAGCAAGTCGGTGGATCGAGACTTGGCGTAAGCGTTATGGGTGTGAGTAAGGCGAGCGAGCTGGAGAAGACGATGCAGGTTTGGAGGAGTATACTCGATGGACTGGAAGACGGACAAGAGACCGCGATTAGGGCTGGGAGATGGAAACGGGATCACGAATGGAGCTTGAACCGACGGAAGGCCATTGAGATTCTTGCTGACGGCATCAACGAGCATCTCGACGAATACATCGACTACACCTGGGACAGCCCTGGTTCTGGCTTCGTGAACCAGCGAGGTAGAAAGGATGATGTGAAGGAGGTCACTCCAGCACAGGAGCCATGGTTGACACCTGCGGCAAGTCCACAGGCTGATGAGCTGCCGTCGCCGGAAGAGGCTGCATTGCCTCTCCGTTGAATGAGATGAGCAGGGCGTTCGGGCATTTGGTTAGTGATTCATGATACCTTAGCGCTGCTGGGGGCGGTGTGAGCTTGTCTTCAGCGCGGAAAAATTGAAGGGGCCCAACTCTTATAACTAGATTTCTCGTCTATACTACGTTATTTGAGCAAGGAGGTGCTTATGCCCTTGCCCACGAAAGTAATTTCTACTTCACAGAAATCGAATCTCTGTTGCCATCGTCCATTATTCGTCGGCTACATGCTCGGGCAGCAAGTTTGTTTATCACTGGGCCGTCTCATGATGTACCTTGGCCCGTGCTAGATCCCGACCGGCAACGTCATGCATCGGACGGCTCAGGACGGTTGGAACGGTCATGTCGAACCTGCTTTGGCTCGCTCCGACGAAGCCGAGCTTAGGTGTTACGGGTACCCAAAAGCTTGTCGTGCCCAACAGGCTGTGTTCTGGATGGCTGATGACTGCGGATTACGCTGCACATGTAATGCGGACGACGCGCGGAAGACAATCCTCCGTCAGCAGAGTCTGCTGCAAGTCGTGACATCGTGCCGCCGCTGCTGTATCACGAGTGCAATGTGCGCCGCAATTGATCCGACCAGCGGCCTTTGACTGACCCTCCCAATCTGCTGCCTTACGCCCCGGCCAGCAGCTAGAAGCGCGGGCCCTGGGGTGCGAGAGTACCCCTCCAATCACCGCCGAGCCGCAACGCCGCGGTCTGGATAGCTTCACCTGGACTTCATCCACATCCAGACTTCCATCTCACTACTGACTGACCAAACTAGCGATACTCCGGGACCGGCTCATCCAACATCATGTCCATGTGCTCGCAGACACGCGAGTGAACGTACGGGTTTCGATACAAACAACCCAACCACTGCCACTGCCGCATGACCGATACCGGCTGCGCCGCACCATGGGCAACAGCTCTTCCAAGGACGAGCGAAGGCCTTCCCGGCCCGAAGGTCTTCGCCAGGTGAACTCACGCACCGAGCCAGGACAGCCTTCGCCGGCGGAGGCTTCACAAAATGCGCCGACCGATCGTCTGGCTGCGGCGGTATACGGATCCAGGAACGGTAGTCGGAGAGGGAGCCGGGCTGACCTGTCCTTCCTGTCCCTCGGCCGGGATCGAGATCGCGAGGCGACTGTACCTGAACGACCTCGGGAAACCAAGCAGGAACGAGAAGCGAGGAGAGCGGAGCGGGACAGACAGGCGCGGGTCAAGGAGCGGGAACGGAGCATGCGAGAAGAGGGCGTAGATGGAGGCTTTCTGGTGACTTTGGGTACTTACACCGGCCCAGAGGACTTCAATAAAGCCATCGTGAGGCAGCTACAGATCGAGAGGAGACTGGCACCCTTCTGGAAAGGCCTCAACGACCACTCAGAGTCATGGACAGAAGCGCAGCTTGTGGCAGCAGTCCGCGGTTTACCCATACCTGCTGCAGATGAGATACCACCGGAGCTGGCTCAGACTGCATCCCGTAGCCCGTCGGCTGCGCAAGGCGCCGATGCCAATGTCAACAGCTTGACAGTGCCAATCACAGGGCGATCTCAATCCTACCAATCCGACAACTCCGCAAACCTTTCCGCCTCACATCCGGCCTTTTCTAACTCCAACTCCGGCCAGCAATCTGGTGCTGCGCTATTCAGAGGGCGCGCCAAAACCTTGGCTTCACTAGCTACTGGCAACAAGAGCCCCTCACCCGACATGTCGCCCAAGGAAATACAGCTATCGAAAGACCCGTACATTAACGGCCTCCCCATCGAAGCCTACTTGTACAAGGAAGCGTCCGAGTGTCCTATCTGCTTCCTTTATTACCCGCCTTACCTTAACCAGACACGATGCTGTGATCAGCCGATTTGCTCCGAATGTTTCGTCCAGATTAGAAGACCGGATCCTCACCCACCAGAGCATGAGCAGCCAGGAGAGCAGCGACCGCCTGAAGATGAGGCAGAGCAGCTTGTGTCAGAAGTCGCTGCGTGTCCTTTCTGCGTGACACCGGAATTCGGCGTCACCTATGAAGCGCCCCCCTTCCGGAGAGGTTTGGGGTACGCTAACCAACAGCATCCGCTGAAGGACCTGAACTCCGCAATGTCATCATCTTCCTCCTTACAATCAGGCGCTGGGAGGCGACGAGCACAATCTCTCTCTGCGACTTCGCCTCAAGTCATTACGACGGATAAGGTTCGACCGGACTGGGCTAAGAAGCTCGCAGATGCCCGAGCTCATGCGATGCGGCGATCTGCTGCCGCCACTGCACTTCACAATGCTGCATACATGATGAACGACGGTCAGTCACGCGGCGGACTTAGTGCGTTCAGCAGACGGCGTAGAACGCTGTTCAGCGATAGTCCTGGTGCAAGTGGCAGTGGGACGCCACAGCAGCAAGAAGGTGAGGGCATCCAAGAGAACATCTACATGGACTATGGTGCTGACAATCATTTACAGATGGTGGCAACGACATGTTACCTGCTCGGTCCAGCTCTCGTCGCAATAGGGTCGACGATCTGGAGGATCTTATGATGATGGAAGCCATTCGGCTTTCGCTCGCTGCAGAGGAAGACCGCAAGCGCAAAGACGAAAAGGAAGCAAGGAAAGAAGGAAAGAAGAGGGTGAAGGAAGAAAAGAAGCAAGCTAAGCGCGACGAAAAGCAAGCGAAGAAGAATGGCAGTGGCTCACTATATCGAGCTGGAACCAACGAGAGCGGCGCCAGCACTGTGGGCGGATCTGCCATGGCTCGCTCGACCAGCAATCTTGGTGCGCCAACGCCCATTCCAGAGGAGCAGGTAGAAGGAAAAGGCAAGGCGCCCGTACAGGACTTTGCCGGTTTTAACCCGCTCAGCGACAAGACTTCTACTCTTAATAGAGATACCGGCAATGAGCAGGGTGACGTTGCATCTAGCTCTCAATCACCGTCTGGGGGAGCTTCGCAGCCCAGGGACGACCCTCAGGGTCATCTTGAAGTCTCACGCGCCAACATCCAGCCTACGACCACTAACGCCATACCTGTCCCTAGCCAAAATGCGACACATGAGAGACATCTGTCTAACGCTTCGTCAGTTGCATCGTCGGTGGGAGACTCCACCCCAGGAAGTGTTCGGCCTGATTCCCATGACGTTTCTTCTCGGGACGAAACACCACCTTCAGGCACGACACCCGCGCATTCTGAGCCGATGTTCAACTTTCAGTCCTTAGCAGCAATGATTGGCAACGAAGACGAGAAACCGCAAGCAAGTGAGCAAATCGAGGAGGCGGAACCATCTTCGCGCGCTGAAGAAGAGCTGAAGGAGCCCAGTCCAACGGCCTCGCCGAGAGTCGCTCCGGCGTCGTTGGCTGAAGGCAATAGAAGCCGAGGCGACAGCGGTGAGAGCAGTAGCAGCGCTCCACCGCCCATCTATGTAGAGCACCCGCCCACACCCGGCGCGGATGAAGAGATCACTTCAGCTCCCAGAGCAGAGATGGTGCATGATCCGGACAAGAAGGAATATGGCGCCGTGAATGTGTTGGAACATGGCGGCGTGCGTGAGTCCACCCATTGATCGGCCTTGCCGAGTGCGAGTGCGAGTACAAGTATAGGTGATATTGCGTGAAAGAAAAGCAATGCAAAGTTTACCATAGGCGTTCATCATGTCCTTCTATTCTTGTTGTATCTGCGTGCGCCTGTTGCATTTGCGGTGGCGTTCTCGGGAGGGGTCTTTACAAGGTACAATACTGGACTGGGAGGTATGAGGGTCAACGGCGCTACTACAATAACAAATTTACACATCGTATGTACTGTTTCCCTATGAACTAGACTGGGAGGAATGAGTTTACTCTCTGCGACATCACCGCAACAGCGGTTTTCCGTCGCTCCCAATTAAGCAATGTATATAGCGGTTCATGTCACTGAATCCTTAAGAGCACCGAGAGTCTGGCGCCAAGAATTTCGACTCCTCTTTAACTCACTCGGTTTGTCTTCCACTGGAGATGAGTATGCTGTCTTAATATCGGCCAGGCGCAG
Source organism: Hortaea werneckii (assembly GCA_037044905.1). NCBI lineage: Eukaryota > Fungi > Ascomycota > Dothideomycetes > Mycosphaerellales > Teratosphaeriaceae > Hortaea > Hortaea werneckii. The sequence goes on along the minus strand of JBAOKB010000030.1, from coordinate 41,182 downwards.
TTGAAATGCGAGTTAAAGCTTACTTCCTGCGGATTAGGGTTGTCTAGGGTCTATTTCTTCCAAAAGCGGCGTTGTCCTGGCCCATGAGTCCATTGTTGACTTGGAACGGCTTCTACATACTAGTACAGTAACCAAAGGCCTTTTCAAGTCCACAAAGGGAATCGAATGAAATGGGTATCAGGAGTGTTGGAGACACCACGTCGATTTTGACTAGAGTGCGACTAGATAGATGTCGAGCTTACAGCAGCGGGGAGTTGCAGCAATTCGCCCAGCGGCCGTAGATTGTCGCAGACTGACCTTCCCAGGTTTTCACATCAATGCGAAATGGATTTAATCGTCGCATGACCGGTTACAGATTGCAGATTATAGGGTGTGCTGAATCGGGATGAGGTGAAGTCAGGGTGTCGTTCTTGCCCAACTGGGTGTACTTGCCTCGTGTGACCCGGATCTGCTCCATCCGACGCACTTGCGCAGAGTCTCCTTTGACGACAGTCCGCACTTGGTCAAGATCATTAAGGTTGTTTCCGAGTTCTTTTGATTTTTCGTTTAGAATGGTGATTTTGCGCTTTAATTACATATAGAATGATATTTGTACACAGGGACACGGGTGCGATGAATCCCTTTCTCATGTCTCCGCTCCCATGTCTTCCTTGGTAGGTGTAACACTGTTTTGCTACAAATTCTCCTCATGCAGATAAAAAGTCGAATTCCTCCCTATCTCAAGCCTGAGAATGCTTCCCTCAACAACACCACACCACGCCCTCTATCTCCTCGCCTGCTGCTGCTGCGCCGGCGGCGCAACCTCCTTATACGGATACCTGACCTCATCATCCTTCCGCATCCAATGCTTCCTCCTCTTCTTGCTAACCACATGCTCCACAATAGTCTCCTTGCCCGCTTCCCGCATAAACCCACGGATGAAACGGGGATCCCAGAGTTCGCTTGCGATGCCTAGGTCCTTACAGCAGCGCATCAGGGCGTTGGATTTGCAGCCTTCGGTCGCGGTGGGGACGCCGTCCGGATCGAAGTATTGTTGTTCGCCACGGGCTATGCTTACGAGTCTGGATGGGCATGGTTAGTGACCCTTCTGAGAGCGAAAATGGGAGGCGAGCCCGAGCTAGACTGGCTGGCCCCCTCTCGCGTGTCGCTAATGGGGCTCGTTATTGACTTACCTCCCGTGACAAACCAACCCATACTCCCTCGTGACCACTTTTCCCGTAACGATCGTCTCCCCCCGCGGCGCTAGTCCCCATCCACCAGGCCCGAAAGCCTTATTCAGAATCCTTCGGTATTTGATCTCGGGCAGATAGATGATGCCGTCCGGTTTGATCTCGATATCATCGTAGCTGAGCTCTTGTTGTAGGATGGCGGCTTGCTCGGCGGTGAAGGGCGTCGTAGATAAGCCGTGGAAGGACCGCGTCCAGTCTACTTGCTTCTCATCTTCGCTGAGAGTTGGTGGAGGGTCGGCGAGGCCGTCGGTCAGGGAGCGGAGGCGTTCGGGGTCGGGGGAGAGCTCGTGATCGGGTTGAGAGGGCTGCGAGGGTTGTCGTGGTTGTGCGGCGGTGGGTTGTGGCGCTTGCTGCCAGTGTCGAGTGGTGGAGGTGATAGTTCGATATGGGCAGAGAGCAGCTCGTTGGCGGATGCTCTGTTCCGTTACGACTCTACATGGAGATGAGGAGAGAAAGGAGATGAGGCTCGCGCCGGCTCTTTTGGTTGCTGCTGTGCCGTGCATGTTACGGCGAACAGAATCTCGCCTGCACGACTGATACAGTATTGAGGTCCAAGTAATAATTTACATGTCGTACTGAAGCTCGTACTGAAGCTCCAGGGTAACGCGCTGGACTAGCTGATCTGGCCCAAGCTTCCTGGCGCGAGGAGGTCGCGGGAGAAGTCAGCTCGCAGAAAATGACCAGCAAATCTCGTGACTTTCTCTCTTTCACTCGTGAATGGAACATGACTAGTCTCAAAAATAGGCGAGTCGCAATTTAGAGGACTATTTGGATCGTACATGCGAATATCACAGAGGCGAGTACAGTATGTCTGACAATAGAGACGCCATCACAATCCCCGCCATGCATCCACCCTACGCATCCTTTGCTTCCGTCCGTTGATCGTTACCCTGCCTCTTCCAGCATTGCTTAAAAGCTTCCATCTACTCACGGCGTCAGAATGGTTTTTCGCTTCATCGTGATCGGAAGAACGTAGGCTGAGAGAAGATCGGTAGGTGATTCATCCCACTTTCGCCCCATCCGCTTACCTCGTCCTTGCACGCCCTCCAATCTTTCTTCTCGAAGAAGCAGTCGTTTAGCTTGGCATTCTCATCTATCGAGTATCATCAGCTCTTCCGGTCTGGAATATCGCAAACCCCAAGGACTGGATATTATACCGGAACAGCCAGTGCTGAAGATCCGCTTGTCCCTGATTCCGTGATCAGCTACCGCAATCCATTTCGAATCCTCTCCATTCAACAACCCACCAGTCATCAGGCTCATCATCCTCCTCAACCTGCTCGGTACGCTGCTTATCCTGCTCTGTATTCGACATTATCAATCGCTCGACACTTGAATTGCTTCAAAGTCAACCCAGCTGCTCCCAGAAACCGGGAAACCAAAAACCCTCGGACGCACAGACCACCTCGCCACACATCCCCCCAATCATGGCCACCAACCGCAAAATCAACGTGCTCATTTACGCCGGCCCGGGTAGTACGACGGACTCCGTCCGCCACGCGACATGGTCCCTCCGCCGCCTCCTTGGACCCCACTACGCCGTTCTCACCATCACCGCCGACCAGCTCCTCAAGGAACCCTGGACGACTTCATGCGCCCTTCTCGTCATGCCCGGCGGCGCGGATATGGGTTACTGTCGTACGCTCAACGGCGAGGGTAACCGTCGCATTAAGCAGTATGTTCAGATGGGTGGCAAATACCTCGGTCTCTGCGCGGGGGGTTACTATGGGTGTGGGCGGTGCGAGTGGGAGGTGGGGAAGAAGGGGATGGAGGTTGCGGGGGGCAGGGAGTTGGGGTTCTTCCCAGGCACGTGTAGGGGCCTGGCTTTTGAGGGGTTCGTGTACCATTCGGAAGCAGGAGCCAAGGCGGTCGAATTGGATGTTTGTAAGGAATCGCTTGCGGCTGGCGGTGGTGCGGTGCCGGGGAGGTTTCGCACGTATTATAATGGCGGAGGGGTGTTTGTGGATGCGGAGAAGCTGAAGAGGAACGATGTGGAGGTGTTGGCGAGGTATGTCGATAGTTTGGCGTGCGAAGGTGGTGATGCCGCGGTGGTGTATTGCAAGGTCGGAGAGGGAGGTGTGTTGCTTACGGGCCCTCATCCTGAGTTTTCTGGGCATAATTTGAATACGTTCGAACCGTCCGGACATCAAGACTACCCTGCTGTTGTGGCGGCGTTGAAGCAGGATGAGAAGCAGAGGATGGATTTTATGAAGGCTTGTCTTATCAAGTTGGGCTTAGAAATCAATCAGCAGACCGAGGGAACGCCTTCACTTTCACGGCTACATATATCGTCCGCACGATATGGAGGCGCCAGCGATCTGCTGCAGGGATGGCAGGAAGCGGGCATCATCAGTAAAGGGGAAGATGGACGCGAGATCATCAAAGGCGAAAACGATACTTTCATTCTTGAGCAGCACGGACGCTTCGCTATGGGAAATGTGAAAGATGCACTACCCACAGCAGGAACCGACAAGTCCGACGATCAACAGACTTCAAAACAGCAAGGAGATCTGCTCATCGACTACGACGCCCTGCCTAAACATCTTGTCCCCCACGAGACCGCCCTGCCCGATATCAAGGAGACACCTTATTTCAACCATCATGCCTTCTACGCCAACCTCAAACACTACAATGCCCAACCTGAACACCGCGAATCCGAGCATATCTTTGGCACTAACCTCCTCTACGGCGAAGTGGTAACCAGCACATCTACCCTTCTCGAGAAAAACCTCAGTCTCCTTAACAACCTGCCCACCGGCTTCACCGCAACCGCCACCACCCAAATCGCCGCTCGCGGCCGCGGTACCAACGCCTGGGTCTCTCCCCCAGGCCAACTCATGTTTTCCACCGTCCTGCGCCACAGCCTCGCCATCTCCAACTCCGCTCCGGTAGTCTTCATCCAGTACCTCGCGGGTCTCGCCATCGTGTCCGCCATCCAGTCCTACGAAAACCCCACCGGCGCCTATAAAGCCCTCCCCGTCAAGCTCAAATGGCCCAACGACATCTACGCCCTGGATCCGACCATCCCGGGCGGCGAGCAGGAGCAATACATCAAGATCGGGGGGATCCTGGTCAATTCCTCCTATTCCGGGGGCGATTACACCTTAGTCCTCGGAATCGGGTTAAACGTCGCGAACGCGGCTCCAACTACTTCGCTCTCGCTGCTGGCCAAGAAAATTGGTCTTCCGCCCTTGACAGTTGAGAAACTTTTCGCGGGCGTGCTGGCCCAAATCGAGACTATGTACGCCCGATTCTGTCGCACGGGATGGGATACGGTGTTTGAGGACATGTATCTCCGATCCTGGCTGCATTCGGAGCAGATCGTCACGTTGGAGAACGAAGGCGGCGTGAAGGCGAGGGTTAAAGGGATCACAAGGGATTGGGGACTCTTGATTGCCGAGGAGTTGGGGTGGGAGGATCGCGAAACAGGGAAGAGGTGGGTCTTGCAGAGTGATAGTAATAGTTTCGACTTCTTGAAGGGGCTGGTCAGGAGGAAGATTTAGGCGCAAGGATTGCTATAGCGGAGGAACTACAGCGTCCCCTTTCTGTGAAGATAACTTAAAGAATTAGGAGCAGAATGACCTTTAAACACTTTAATGGAGCATAGGCTACCGCATAGGACTTTCTTATACTAGCGCTAATAAGGTAACACCGAGATTCAAGTCGGATAAAGAAAGATCATTAATCATGGCGATGGAGTGAGGGCCAACAGAAAGGACTTCATTGTAACACAACACCCACAGACTATCCCGGGATCTTGGAATTAGGAGCAGAACAACGACAGATGATCTCAATGTGGCAAGAGCCAATATATAGGGCTTTGCTGTGTTATCACGAAAACACGATGCCGGAAGATCGAAACTCAAGGTCCGTTGCTACAGCGACGAGGGACAGTTCAGATGTATTCTATCTAGAACTTGCTTTGTTCTGGACGTGTAATCTTTCGGTTGTTTCTACATCGTTGATTCGCCCCAGTATTGCGGTAGCAGGATTTCGCGTCAACTTTAAGTGAAGGGGTGCCCTTTCCTGCCCTAATTCGAGTAGCGATCGCGTCTAGGCGATCCTGTCAAGTAATTGTCTCTCTCCTCAGCAAGTTTGACATGGAGATTTCGCTATTCGTGTTGATATTGTAGTTGTCCCTCAGATGTCGTAGTCCCCGTGCATCGTCCTCGGTGCATCCTTAAGCGCGCTTCTCCATCGTCATTGGGAGAGCTTGGGGCAGTGTAGCAGTTGATAGCCTCACCCTCCGCCTCTTGGCTTTTCTTGTCCCGTCCTCCCACCACTTCCTTCATGACGATGGGCAGCTTGGTTGTTGATCACTACCCTACTAATCCTTATAGCTCCGGATGCAGTTACACCCGAGACAGGCAATTGCTTTTGCAGTAAGCCCATTGGTGTTATTCATGCGGTAAGGATTGGTAGGTGCTCGCAAGTCGTTAAGACCCTGCGTAGCATTATGGACGCCTTAAGTAGTTAACGCAAATAGCTGGCATTAGTCGCTGAAAAGGAATGAGGCTACACAGGTGCACAGCCTCTCGTAAAGTAACATCCTTCGCGTTGACTTGGCTGAGTCTAAGTACAATGGCAGCGGCAGTAGAAGATCCAAGCGATTGAACATTGGCTGTTTGAAGAAGTAACTCATACTCTTTCTTTGCGACTTTGACAGGACGAATTTAATGGTCCCGAGTTCTTGATCCTGATCGGTCAACAAGAAATTCCAGTATATCTGCATTGCGCTCCGCGTCTTTGGATAACAGTCTCACCGACTCCACTCTTCGACCCTGGTGACCGTGTATTATTAACAACCTTCCTGTACACTCACTAGGAAACCCATCATCTAATGGAAGACGACATCCTCGCTCGGCTCCGCCTAGGTCTATTGGCAATCCTGCCCATAACAACATTCTTCAACCTCGCATACTTCGTCCTTGGGGCAGTCGCCACAGGCGTTGTGGACTATATCTGGTTCGAAGATGGGGTATGGTATACTAGGAGCGACGATGAGAATGCCGCGGGACACGGAGCGTAAGACAACCCATCTACCAAACAATGAAAAGACCCCTTCAATCTCGTTAAGATCACCACTATGGCCCCCAGTTAGTTGGGACAAGGAAGAAGAAGGATTTCAGTTCATCCTCCACACCATCTTCTAAGTCCTATACTAACGCAAGACACCCCCGTGATAACAGCCAACTCTTCTTCTTCTACTGCACGATCCCCCTCCTCCTCGCCGTCCTCACCAGCTACGAAACCCTCCGTCTCTTCCTCTCTAGCAGGACTCCACTCTCCGAGACCTCGCCCCGCATGACCTTCTCCGCCTCCCTCGGTCTCGGCCTCTGGATCCTCCAGCTAGGACTAACGGGCACCTGTTCCTGGGAGCTGGCGCAGGACTATAGTCTGGGCAACAGTACGCGAGCTTGGTGTCCCTTTGCGCTCCGGCATGCGGATGTGGCGGGTGGAGATTTGACGGGTGTGGTGCCCTATATTGCTTCGGCGACGATTTGCTCGTGAGTTTCTTGTCCCCATTTTCCACCTACCTCAATCTGCTTCGTGAGGTGCTTCATGGCGGCTAGTCATGCTTCCATGTGGGGCGGAGTTTGAGCTCTTAAAACTGATCATGGATTGTCCGACAGATACATCGCTTATCTGGTTCTTGCCGCGCTGGCTTTGCGGAAGAGAGAGAGGAAGGCACAGTAAGAGAGGAGATGAATGCTCAAGACGAAGCGGCGAAGGGGTGGTAGTGGTGGTAAATATGAAGCCGATTGGTGTGGCTGGTTTTCAATTCGCAGCGCGAACGAAGGGTATTATGTGTAATGATAATGTTTAATGAGCTGAAGGCTGATGCTGTCGAGCTGCATAGATCACGGCAGTAAAACTACTTTAATGGTTGAACGTGTTTGTCAATCAGTCCTCGCGCTTGTTGGCTCCTCATGTGGTTATAGCTTTTTCAACCAGACCTTGCCTGTGGAGAGTCAGCTCCATCACTCGTTTTCTACACCAAGCACTTGCTGGCTTTGTGGTACCGATTTGGCATCTCACCAAACGTGATATTGGTGTGTACCATTCTTGATCATGGCCATCTATCGATAGTTATTACTAGATTAGACTGGCGTGCTAGCAAATCATTGCTTAATGCATTTGCTCGGTGTCGCTGATCCGCTTTCTGGGTATCTCAGTTTTCCTCGTGAATTACTGTGCTACCTTGTTCTGCAACCAGGTGTCAAGTCAGAACGGGCGGCATTGTATAGACCAGCAGTAGAGACAAGGGGAAATAATGCATGGCAGCCGGAGTGGAAGCTGTGCCAACAGATCTCAATTCCAATGATTAGAAGGATTTTCGTTGAAACTGATGAACAGCCCTCGCTATATAAAATCCATTGGTATATACCCTCAGCGCCGCGCTATATATCCCTAAGAAACCGTAAAAACATCAAGCCTGAGGATCCTGTGGCGCTACTGGCTCGATCTGATCCGTTTTCCTGCTTTTGTTCGACGCTGTACCGTCGACCGCGCTGCCATCATGCGCAGCACGCATCTCCAACGCCTTCTCTGCATCTGTCTCGTTGACAGCCTCTTGGTCATCAGCACCATGGTTGTGCTCATGCTGGTCATGATGCCGCTTCTCGCCTTTCTCTACATCGACTTGAGCTTCGGCAGAAGGCTGTTGTTCGCTCTGCTCCTTGCTTCCCTCTTGCTGCTTGTTGTCCTTGCCATCCGCGCTCTCTCTGGATTGCTTCTTGATACTAAATCCACCATGCCAGCCAAACCAGCCTTCCTCCCATGGACCCCGTACCATGGTGAAAAGCAGCGCCATACCAATACTGCCCATGCTGTAACTTCCGCTCGCTATCCAGCCGCCTTTCGCATATAGATTGGCGCCCACAGACGTACCAACCAGCTGACCACAAAAGGTGGCCACCATAAAAGCCGTGTTAACCCTATTCCGACCCTTGGGCTCCACGGAAAAGATCGCCGAGCGATTTGCGATCTGCGACGTCTGCATGCCAAAGTCGTTGACGAAAGCCTGGATGATCGGGCCCGCGACGGTGATGGTACCGGTGTATGTGCCTATCGAGATACCCACCAGACAGTAGAAGAGGCCCAGCAGGACGGAGAAGTGCGGCACGAATCGGTCGATTACGAGACGAGCATAGAACGGTCCAAGTAGCATGCTAGCTATCCCTACCAGGGCGAAAAGACCAATCGTGACTGGGTCGTAGTTGTACGGCTCCCCCGCAAGCAGGAACGTCAAGACAGTCCAGAAGTTCGTGAAGGTTGCGGAGGTGAAGAAGGAGATGGCGCAAGCTTGGACCAGCACGGGATGTTTGGTCAGCATGACCAGTATCGACCAGAGGACCTTTGGATATGCCATGCCGGCTGTGTTGGTCGCGGGATAGTCGGGCATGAAGAACCATAGGCCAATGAAGATGAGGTATTGCAGCGCCACGGAGAGCCAGTAGACGTATCGCCAGGATACATACTGTGTCATTATACCAGACAGCAGTCTTGCAATGAGGATCCCAAGCATTAGACCAGAGACGACGATAGACATAGCCGCCGCTCTGCGCTTGGGTGGTGCCAGGTCGCCAACCAGCGGCAGCATAAGCTGGGGCGTCACGGTCGAAACGGCCGTAATAAACTGGATGGCGGAGAAGACGGCGATCGAGTTCGTGGTCGCCAGCCCAATACTCGTCGAAGCCGTGAAAAAAACCAGCGTCAACACGAACGGTCGCCGCTCCAGCATATCGCCCAACGGGCACAGGAACAGCAACCCCGCCGCATACCCGGCTTGCGCCAGCGTCGGAATCTCCGACACCTTCTCATACGGGACGCCAAAGTCGTCGGCCAGGATGTTCAGGATGGGATGGTTGTAGTAAAGATTCGCCACCGTGAAGGCGCCTGCGAAGCCGAAGAGGATGTTGAGGCCCATGGAGAAGGTGGGGGGATTGTCTGGATTCCATCGTAAGTGCGGTGGCGTCCAGTAGATTGTATCGTAGGTTCGTCGCCATATCGATCGTTTGTTGGATGTTTCTTCAGATTTAGGTCGTTCGGCTATCGAAGACTCAGCGCTGCTGCTATTCTGGACATCTTCTGCGGCGTGTTGGTGCTGCTTATCATCGTGAGAGCGCGCTGCTTCGAGGTTCGCCGACTCGACGTTGCTTTCACGACGCTCATGATCCTGCATAACCAGAGCATTTGGTGGGACAGCGGTTTTCGTACGGCATTGAAAGAGAACAGGATGTGTACCGTCCGTCGGGAATCCTTGAAGATCTTCCCGGCCGCAAAAGAGTGGAGAGCCAGCAAGATGCAGCAAGATAAGCGTTACCCTAGCCGGTGAACTATGTAAAGCACAGACCTGGATGCAATGGTTCGGCTCCGACTCTGCGTACTGATGCCGACATCCGAGTATTTACTACATTTGAACCACCTAAACTGCCGAGAGAGAGAAAGAGAGGGAGAGAAGCTGGAGGATGCGTGGCCTCTCTGTAATAACGAAAAAGCATTTAGCTTACGACCCGAGGCGTATCAAATTTGCGTGAACTCATTGAGTGGAATCTTCCGTAATTTTCGAACCATTGCTCCAATGCCATGGAGGCTAGCACCAATTCCTGATGTACCTTCTACAACGACGTGGTTTACAATCTTGCACCCTAAAGCAATCTTCCCTTTCCATGCCTCAACCCTCCGAATCATCATATAATACTCCATTCCGAATCCGAGCCCTGGTCGACCGCCGCAGACGGATCCGCCGCCATACCCGCACCAGCCGCATCGCGCGTGCGGAACGGCAAGGCATATACCGTTGCTGCAGCACCACGACCACCCTGAGACGACGCCGAGTCCTTGCTGGCTACTGTCTCCCCACTCCGACGACTCTCCACGTCAGACAACAGCTCGAACTCCGAGTCTGAGCTGTCGCCTCTCCCGCCTGCTAGCTGAAGACCCGTCGCCAGCGGATCTTCCCTCTTAACCAAGCTGAACCCTTCGTCTTCCGAACCCGAACTCTCTGCGCCTACGCCTATATGCGCTGGGGCATCTGAGCGCCCGTCTCGCGATTTCAACGCCATGGTCAGATTACTGACACGAGTTGCGTCCATCCGCGTCTTCCTCTTCTTCGCAAACTGGTCGAGCGGATCGTCCGAGTGGAAATGGTAGATCACGTCCGAGAGACGCGTGTTGCTCGGGTGGTCTTCTCGTGAGGCGTAGGTTTCGGGGATATAGGGTTGGAAAGGCATTTGGATGATGGCGCTTGCCGCTGCGACAACTTGTTAGCAATTCTTTGGGTTCTCTCGGAATTCTGGCCTGGCTTGTGGAAAGGGGCTTACCTTCGGCGTCGTCTTGGCCGCGTTCGGTGGCCATCCAGCATAGCTTCTGGTGGAAAGGTCGGAGTTCGTAGGCCAGCTGCTGGAAGTCCTGGTCATGTGCAAGTCGGTGGCTGAGGAAGCATGTCACGCAGTAATTCAGGATCGCTTCGATGACGTTGGTGTGGTTTGGCAAATGCTGGTAGAGGAAACGGATGGCGGCACAGAGATCGATTGGCTTCTCGGGAGACGAGCAGCCGAATTCGCATTGTCGAAGGACGTTCAGGTATGCTTGCTGCTTGAGCTCCGCCAGATCGTAGATATCTCCGAGGCGGTATAGTTGGCAGTGAAGTAGCACGGAGGTTGGGACATCTTCGTAGAGATCGCCGGCTGCTGATGTCAGAGCATACGAACCGGTGTACAAGAATCTGAGGAACGGCAGAGCTGTCATTCGGGTCAGACTCTCAAGGTGCAAGTGCGGGCGTCCGTTTCGTGAGTGGTCGAAGGCCATATGGAGCAGCGGCGAGCGTGCCTCGATCAGCCAGATGTTGATGTTATTGATAGAGGCAAGCTGACCGTCGGTGTCAGGATAGCTTAGAGTGGCATCACCAGAAGGGTACCAGTGCAAGAAGGAATCTTCTTCCACTGGTGTCCCACTTCGAAATTGAGGCGGGTCGTCAATATCGATGCCGGCAAGGTAACGGTCATTCTCGCTCTGCAAGTGACTGAAGTGCGTGTCTCTGTTTGGCGCTTCAAATTCGTCCAAGGGATCGTCTTCCATTTCCCCATAGAAGTCTCTTTCTCGCCTTTGCACCACTTGGCGTCGGAGCCACTCGTGATCATGATCAGTGGCTGAAGACCAGGAAGGAAATCCGCGAGCCGGCGACGGGTTTCTGGGCCAAGCACGATGACTTTCCCAATCGTTGTAGATTCCCCAGCTCGCGGACTGCCACGGTTCGCTCATATCTTCCATGTTGTTGATCTGTCCCGGCAGGACAGTGCGTGTTGGAGGTACTGTAAGATGTGTGCACTGTATTTCGAGGTCCAAAGACGTTTCCATGCACAATCTCCTGGACAGAGCGTCTAGTTCAATTGTTCCTTGCAGGATCACCCATTGGACCAATGCCGTCTGTCGAGGGAGAAATTATAGTGGATAGAAAGTGAAGGTAAGAGTCAAATAGCCGTGTGAGTAAAAGGCCGCACAATCATCTGAGGCTGCGCTCCAACAATGTTGCCTGGCCGGTCACGAGGGCGGGACGGGCTGCAGGAGGTGTGCATGGGGGGATGAGGGGTACGCTAGATAGCTGCCTGCCTACCTACCTCTCAATGTACCTACCAACTGCTCTGTGTGGCTTGGGAAAGTTTACAGGATTCATCAATGGTCATGACTGATACAGTGAGAAGACGTGGCTGGTCCAATGGACGTGTTTGTTTCTGCCTGTCTGAGCCTATAGCATCCGGTGAGTCAAACACAGCCGCGCAAGGTGCAGCTTTGGTGTGGCGCGGTGCGCATTCTCCAGGGTCCATCGAGATTTCTGCGCAGTGGTATTTCCAATTGTGTCTCGTGTACGAGACTGAATGGTCTCGATTTTTGATAGGACAAGTCTCATATCTCGTTGTGAGGTTGGCGAGATGTGCGAAGATGGTGGCAGAGGCACTGCAGGTCACGACAAAGTCGTTGGTGACTAAGACGCCCTCGGCGCGCTAGGAACGGTTCCCCTGCAATTGCAGATCACCAGCAGACGCATGAGCTCCCAACCAGTGCCACCTTATTGAACTGTTACAATTATTACCAGCGAGCCCATGGACCAACGCTTTGGCATTGGAAAGCATTCAAGTGTTATTTGAACAGTCTTCATAATCACTCTTCTACTATATGATCCAGCAAGATGGCGTTTTACTCCATCTTACCAGAATCTTTCTCAACCATCGAGACATGGATGGTCCGCATCTTCGTATGTACCGTATTGTCTGGACGTCGTCCGCACGGAGGCTGAGACGTTTTAGCTTGCGCTGGCTTGCTTGACCGTTGGTCCATGGCTCATGATACTAGCCTACGACATCATCCTCTACATCTGGCGCTCAGCCACCTATGAGCTTCCGGGCCTCGGTGGGAGAGCACGTGGTCGTGCGAGGCCCCGGGCGCCGAGTCTTTCCGAGAGACCTAGCGGGCATAAGAGACGATTCAGCATTGCTGGCGGTCCGCGAAATCCCTCAGAGCAAGGCGACGTTGCGACGACAACAGGCTCCAAGCACAGCGCGAATGGCACGACAGCGAGGCCTATGCACGACTTAGCGGAGGACGAAGGATGAAAAGGGTCAGCGAAAGCGTCCGTATCATTATTTCCCAATCAACGGCTCGTCCCAGATAGGCACATGCCCCAAGACCCCATGTCCCGTCCGGATCAGGCTGGTGACTTTATGATGGGAAGGTTTGCTCTCACGATAGTCGCACGTGGATGCCTTGTGAGACTTTCCAGCTATCTGAGCCCCTCGAATGCCAGAGCTTCGGGCTAGGTCGCCGCGTGGATCAAGGGTCGGATCAAAGCCGGTTTGATCGCTAGCCATCCATTTGCTGGCTTGATTGTGTGAAACCTGTATGCCTTTTCCTTGGCCGAAACGTCCTTGAGCCTGTCAGGCAAGCACCTGACAGTCTACTTCAAAATGAGGACCAGCTAGAGCAAGAGCTTTCAGCACCGGATTTGACTTGATGATGGAGTATATCTAGCATGCTACAACCTGTAAATGTCTCGACTGAACGGATTTGAATCGACGTCAACTTTACAAAGAGGCGAGACCAGCGTTCTTCCCTGCGGAGACATGCGCCTCGTACAACACGAACGAGCACCGGCTGACTTCCGCGCGGAAACCTACAGATGGCACACCGCTGATTAGTTTGCCTCCTCAAATCATTTCTCCTGGACTGCGCTACCCTGGGACGAGAAGATGACGGAGGCCAACCCCAGTGCATGACAGATCCCAAGCCCATACACAAGGCTTTCCCTGGTCGCACTCACGATAGTTGTACAGAGTAAGGCCTGCATGCGCATCGTATTATTAAGCCTGATCTTTCTTTTTGGTGGGTAAGCGCCCGCTCTGCCCATGACCTCCTCCAAACTGGCTTTTTCCTTCCTGAATCGAAGTTTCCTGCCCCTTCGCCTACTTGGCTTGTTTTCCCAACATCGAAACTGAAGGATACAGGCCACAATGGCTCATGCAACTGATTATTACCGGTTTATGGATCCTTCGGTCTACCGGTCCTCCCCCGTCGTCTCACCGATGGCTTACGGACAGATGCACGCTACTCGTTCGCCGAGAATGTCCCCCAACCCCATCCGCAACGAACTCGTCCGCTCTAGCTACTTCGATGATCCCATCGACCATCGATTCCGATCCTTGGCCCCTTACCATCGCAATGGATTCTACGGCGATTTCGGCTTCGGCACCGAGGAGCGTATCCGACGGTTGGTCGCCATCGATGAAAACCCCTTTGAATACACTGCTGACTTTTGCTGTAGCTACAACCGCGAGGCCGCAATTCGGAACGCCTCTATCCCACGCGCCTCGGGACATGCACTGCTCTATCCGATGATGACGCTCGACGGCCGATTCCCCTCTGCGTTCGCCGAAGAGCGACGGCTGGAGGACTTCCTCTACATGCACGAATGGGAGCTCGAGCGGATCCTGAGGGCTTATGACCTAGGTCCTGGACGGAGCCGGTATTATGCTGGCGACTTCGACCCCCGATTCAGCGACGACGATTTCTTCTACCCGACGCGCAGGGAGCGGCTGAGGACGCTGATTATTCTGTTGGAGTATTTGGGCGCGTATCGGCTTGTGGATTATTTGCGTTATCGTACCTATTGAAGGTGACGATCAGAAGTTGAGGGGGGAGGGTGGCGGGGATCTTTACATCTTCATCATTTCTATGTGCAGCAGATATAACGGCCTCGCGGTCTCTGAATGACGACTTCACGGCCTTTATATTCTTATCTATTCCTGAGCTTCTCCTTTCAATCCGGAGGACATGTGTGCTAGTACTTCCACATACGGAAAGTCGACCCGTAGGAATGTGGAGCCCAAGGGCGATGCTTGGCCGCTGGGCGGTCATCCTTGAAGTCACTTTTGACTCACGACATAGCTATCAATCCTAATTGTTACAGTGTACATTGATGCATCTCTTTGGGTCATTGTATGGAATTGTAATTAAAAGCTCTCTAATGGACATTTGTGATTGCCTTTCAACATGATGAATGTTCTCGTCCAGCTGTCCCTAGTTTCTGTCGCCGCGGTCGCCGTCATTGCATGGAGATATCTGTCGAGTCGAGGTACAAAGGCTCGGCCCATAACGCCGATAAATTGCGATGAGATGAGGAACGTGGATCCATACGATGCCATCGAGCCGATGCCAGGCGACGCAGAATGGGCTACAACGCCACCCATAAAGCTTCGCCCGTTCAAGCCAAAATACCACATGACAATGGGTGAGCCAGTCGTCACTACAACAGAGCAATCTATACTAACCAAAGATGCAGCACTTGAGAACATTGAAATGTCAGACCTGATACAAGTCGATAACACCCTTGAGGATCGCCTACGGCTCCGTCAATCGCTCCTAAGCGAACATCCCGAAGCTACGACGCAATGTAATGAAGTCGCCGAATCAGCCACCCTTGAGCTATACCAGTGGATGGTATCCGTCTACCTACCCAAGCGCTTCCCAAACATCTACAAAAGCGAAAGCCAAGGCCTCTACAACACCGCCACCCACTCCCGGATGCCGTTTCACCCCACCTCCCCCCGCGCCGCCCTCGCATCCCTAGGCGAAAACGTGAACACCGACTTCCTGATCCTGCTCCCCAGCTCCAAAGCCGCAGACGGCTCGCCAATCTACCACCTCGAATCCTTCGTGACCTGCTTCCCCGCCGGCTTCAGCACGCGGGAGAAATGCGGACACCCGCTGGCAACCATCCACGCTCCGGTCCCGGGCTACGCGGCTAAGCTGGAGAAATCCATGGATCGCTTCTTCGCGCGGCTGGAGAGCGGCCGGATTGTTCGTAGGGCGAATTGGAGTATCACTACTAATGACCGGCTGTTTACTGAAGGTGGGAATCATATGTATGCAGATGAAGGGGGACATGGTGAGGAGAAGAAGGAGGGACAGCCGGTTGGGAATGCGAAGACGCTAGATGTTGGATCGCCTAATCTTGAGGAGGAGATCGAACGGCAGAGGAAGGAAGTAGTGGTGGAAGAGTGTCGGCTGAGGTGCGAACGGCAGACGTTGCATCGCTTGCCGCGCACAGGGGCGCTGGTCTTTGCGTTCAAGACGTATCTGTATACGTTGGCGGAGGTTAAGGATGAGGGGATGGGCCCGGAGCTGGCGGATGCTATTGATGGGTTGGGGAAGGGGAGTGTCCCGGCTATCAACTTCTATAAGCGTGGTGTTGTTTGGGGCGATAAGGTGAAGGAGTTTCTTAGATCTTAATGGGAGTGGTGCAAGGTTCTGTGTGCAATTCCAAATTTCCCAGTATCGCTATTGCTGTCAGATTGTAATTGGGTCCTTTACATTGGCCTCTGCTACATCGGAATGATTACTGATCATTCTGCTTTCATCTTCAATCTCTCGGCATGACCTCCGTATTGATAGTATGAGAGAGTCCTGTTTGTTTGCCATTACCTAGGGACTCTTTCGAAACAATTGCTCATTACTTCGCTTTCAACGTCAAATTCTCAACATTACCTTTATGGTGATAGTATGAGGAATTCCCATACACTGGCCCATGATCCATCGAAATGATCAATGATCGAAGATCATTTTGCTTTCAATCCCGAGGCCCGTTCCGGCAGCACTCTTGGGATCATGGTACAATAATGCCACAATGACGAATGATCGCACGAGCGTGGATGCCCACCTCTCATTGTAATAGCTGACGAGCGTTCGCATAAGCTTTGGCATCGGAGTGCTCAGAGTGACTTCCTTAATAATTGCGCTGGACCTGCAATTATTAGCAGCGTACTACACTCAGCTATGTGACGCTTTGTGATTCCCTCATCCCACCACCCCCACCACAAAATTTACCCGCGTCGACCTCTATCTTCGACCACAGTAGTGTTAGGGTAAAGGGAGATTAGCGATCGCTCCAGGCAAATGAACAGTGACTTTTCTGGAGCTACAGACAGTGATGCACTTTATTCTAGCACCTGGTTGCTAAGACATTAGAGCGTACTCTGTCTCGCAGGTAGCAGCTCAAGTTGAAAGCGATTTCCTACGAGCCCGCGAAAAATTGAAGATCCCAGCCTACATCTAGCACACCTTCAGCAAGTGAAGTTGGGAAAAAGCAAAAACTTGAACAATAGCTCCAAAGACCAAAAAGGCAAAAGAACAATTTCTCAAACCAGTTGGTTGATGCCACCATACGGACTGTGAACTTGTTAGTATTCGAATCTCAGGATGTGAGATCTTAAGTAATTGAAACTTACGTCGAACCGTAGACCTCGGCATGGTCTAACAGAAGTACTAGTGCCGCGCTCTACCAACTGAGCTATAGCGGCGAAAGGATCGAAACCCAGACGCCTTTTTGGCTTGAGATGGACGATCAGCTGACTTACGCGCCTGTATATGCAAAAATTTTGTACCGAGCATTGGCCGACCATAACCCTGAGTCGATCCTGATTCACGATGGCGAAGGGGCTGGACTTTTGGTTTGGGGACGGGTTTGCAAGGTTCTTGATGTAGATGCAACGCTCGATTATTTAGGAGAGGATTTCAGCTGAAGCGTTGTAAAAACTGTCTGTCCGATTTGGGAGAGGTGAGAAGGGTTGTGACATTTCGATGAGCTGTCTGTCACTCGTACTTTCAACCGAGCCAGTTGGAATTTGAACCTCGTGATTGCAAACGGTGGCAGATTGACCTTTGGATTCGATGCAACATAGCTAGTGTCTTTCGGATTTCGTAAATGAAGAAGGCAGACTGGAATATGTCTGTTGGGCTTGCCTTCCTGTTATTACAACTGTCTGTTGTCGTTGTGCCTGTACGCACGTATGTTCGTACTAGATTTGAATCGCAAGTAGCATCTCATCGTACAAACAGTGCTAGCCACCAATGTCCAAGAACCAACACACGAAAGCCCGGATGACTAATTATATAAATTCACAACAGAACAACCGTTCTCCAGAATTACAAAGTCCCCTCCAATCTCACCAGAAATAAAGAAAACTCGAGTCCTCGTCAGTCGAACGGATTAACAGCCAGCTCACCCACAGAGAACCCTGGACAACCCTAACGCGGGGGGTGTACCACAGTTGAATACAAGAAACCACACTCGAATGCGACACTCTACCACGATACCTTGCCATGCCAAATAGAACAACAGAGGAACCAGAAAGATCGACCGATGTAGATTTCATAACATCGAGCGCAGGACGACACAAGTCGTTCGGCTTAGAAAGATAAAGAGGAACAGAAAGAAAAAAAAAGAAAAAAAAAGAAACGCCTGCACAACTTTCGCAACATTTTCCCTCACATCTCCTCCCGTCTTATCCTGATTCGTTTCCTTCCCCGTAGGACCCAAAATCCTCACGAAAAAAAAAAGGCTTGCCGTGATCGAAATCGAGATTGAGAACCAAGGCATTGCCATATTCGAAAGGTAAAGTTTCTTTTTAAAAAGACGAGCAAGATCGCCAAAAGGAAGGGGGGAAAAAAAAAGAAGGGAAAAAGAAAAAAAGGAAGGCGGGTAATAAGAGAAGGTCAACACTACCGTCCTCCGTCTTTCGGACGAATTTCTAATGTGGCCTACACATGTCAAGATGCGCTCATACGTGTTGTCTCAATGGCGATAAGGCAAAGCATAGAACAATGAGAGCAGACTCCTTTCTCAAGAGTCGTCTGATTTACTACGACTATCGCTGTCGCTGTTGCATGAAGTTCTCATGTTGATTCGATCCGATTGTCCCATGTCCTCGCATGCCTTTCTCCCGTACTTGCCAATGTCTCCAGCTGCTCTCCGAAGTCCACTTATTAAAATAAACCACCCTCCTGCTTTTGTTTACCGTCTCCTCCCCCCACGGTCTCGGCTCGGACTCCGACTCCGACTCCCATAGCTACTATAACTCGGACTCCTCCTGCCTCTGCCGCCTCCGGATCTCGGCGGCGGACTCTCATACCGTCTCCTAGACGAAGAAGCAGGCGGCGGCGGCGGGGGAGAGCGACTCAGACTCCGATCCCGACTATCATAGCTCGGACTCCTGCCCCCTCCTCTCCTCCTCGGCGGCGGAGGCGAAGCCGAATAACTCCTCGGCCGGTACGAGTCCCGATCATCATACCGATCTCGATACCCACCCCCACCACCACCCCTACCCCCTCGTCTCCCACCCGGCGGAGGTCCCGCACCAGCACCAGGTCTATACACCCGATCACTATTCATAGGCGGGGGTCCCCTCCCCCCACCACCCCCACCCGGCCCATCCCTCAACCGATGCGGCTCCCCGAACCTATTCGGCGGGGGTCTCTTGGCGGGCGGACTCCGCTCGAACCGGCGGCGGGGCAGGACGATCGAGACATTGATACAGGCTCCATCCAACTGCGCCTCATGCATACACGCGATGGCCTCCTCGGCGTCGCGGGCCGAGGTGTATAGGATGTACGCGATGCCCTTGTTCATGAGGAACTGGCGGTTCAGCGGCATTTCGAGGTCGGCGATGGGGCCGTAGTGGGAGAAGATCTCGTGCAGGTGGGCGGGGTGGATGTTCTTGGTGAGTTTCTCGATGACGATTTTGGTGGAGCGGGGCGGTGGGGATGGGGTGCGCGAGTGGGTGGGTGAGCGGGTGAGGGAGCGTGTGCGGCGGTTGCGGCCTCGGCTGTTGCTGCGGGAGCGGGAGCGTGAGGGAGTGCGTGAGGGAGAGGAGTTGCGCGAGGTGCTGCGGGGGGTCGCAGAGCGGGTGGGTGAGCGGCGGCCGTTGGGTCGGTCGGCCATTTCGGTGTCGGCCATGATGGTTGGCGGGGGATGGTGGAGCGCGTTGCCAATGGAGCGGACAGGATGATGCGCTGTCACGTGTCGGGGAGGGGCAGTCTATTGCAATCGCATGGCCTTCTGACTCGTATGGCTGAGGTGACAAGGGTGGGGTTGGTCGTGGCGGCGGAGGTCCGGTGTGTATTGCGTGGGTGGTGTAGACAGCGAGATGAGAGTTTGGCGGCGGAAGAAGACATGGAAAGTCTCGCTCGCTGCAACCACCCGGTTGCCGCACCCGACATGGCCCAAGCTCCCCTTCAATTTGACGTCATGCTGCGACCTGGCGACGGTGTACCTTGATGGTCGAGCAGTGCACCTTAGGACCTGGTAGTAAGGCACCGCAGGCAGCTCAGACACCTTGAGAGGTAAGCGTAGTCATGCCGCCATTATCTTCCCTCTCTGTCCTCCTCACCTTCCTCCACCTCGCCTCCGCCGCTCAACCTTCCGCCCCCTCCCCCATCTCCGCTCCACTCCGCTCTCTCCCCTGGGCCTCAGGCAAGAACAGCCTCAACTTCCTCCATACCACCGATACCCACGGCTGGCATGCCGGCCATCTCCAAGAACCTCAATACTCCGCCGACTGGGGCGACTACATCTCCTTCGCCTCTCACCTTCACGACCGCGCCGATGCCGACGGCTCCGATCTCCTCCTGATCGACACAGGCGATCGCGTCGAAGGCAACGGCCTCTATGATGCCTCCGACCCAAAGGGCTACTGGACCTTCAACGGCATTTTCGAAGAGCAACCTATCGATGTCATCACTTCAGGCAACCACGAGTTGTACCTGGCCAACACCAGCCGACGGGAATCCGACGTCGTAGTCCCGGCCTACCGACAGAATTACATCGCCAGCAACCTCGACATCCGGGACCTAGACGCTGACGGGCAGGACGCCGAATTCCGTCCTCTCGCAGCACGTTATAGGAAGTTCACCACCAAAAACAACGGGATCCGGATCCTCGCCTTTGGCTTCCTATTTAACTTCCACAACAATGCGAACAACACCCGTGTCCAACCCGTCCAGGAGACTCTAAAAGAGAAATGGTTTCAGGATGCATTGCGGGAGAAAGATGTGGATCTATTCCTCGTGGCGGGACATGTGCCAGTGAGGGAGAGCGAGGAGTATGATGCGGTGTATCGGGCGATCAGGGCGGTAAAGTGGGATACACCGATCGTCTTTTTCGGAGGTCATACACATGTGAGGGACTTCAAGCGGTGGGAGGACAAAGCGATGGGGATTGAGAGTGGACGGTATCTGGAAACGATTGGGTTTCTTTCAATGAAAGGGTTGAAAGGTGGAGGAAGTGGGCACAAAGAGGGAGATGTTGAGACGGAGGAGGACGAACAAGAAGATGGAGAGAAGGAAGAAGCCATCGGCTCCACGCAAAGAACCAAGAAGTCCATCCAGTACAGCCGCATGTACATCGACAACAACCTCCACTCCTTCCACCACCACTCCAACACCACCTCCAAGACCTTCCCCACCGAACACGGCCGCAACGTCAGCGCCCAGATCGAGCACGCCCGCCGAACCCTCAACCTCAACCAGACCTACGGCTGCGTGCCGCAAACCTACTGGCTAAACCGCGCGCCCTACCCCTCCAAAACTTCCCTCCTCTCCCTCCTCGCAGATCGCATCCTACCGGAGAGTTTTGCCTCCTACAATACGACCGCCTCACCCAGCGCGAACAATCCCGACATCATCCCCAACACCGCCAACCACCACCACAACAACCACAAACCCTCCATCATCCTAACCAACACTGGTGCCCTCCGCTTCGACCTCTTCGAGGGGCCCTTCACACTGGATTCTACGTTCCTCATTTCGCCCTTTACGTCCGGGTTCCGGATGATTAGGGATGTGCCGTTCTCCGCTGCCGATCGGGTTCTGGGACTGTTGAACAGCGAGGGGCCGATTTTGCGGAGGGAGGAGGAAGAGGATGTGTTGGGGTTTGGAGGGAGTGGGATGGAGAGGGCGGTGCAGGAGGGACTTGTTAGGGCGATGGTGCCGCAGAGGGGTTTCGAGGGGAGTGGAGAAGGCGGAGAGGAGGAAGAAAGGGTGGAGAATACTTCCGGCCGCAAGGGAGGAGGAGTAGGAGGACAGATCCCCCTCCTCCCCCCCAACAACAACCCCCCCTCAAGCGGTATCGGTAGGGAGATCTCCCACCCCTCCCTCCCCTCCCTCCATCCTGAACAAGAGTCCCCCAACCATCCTCCTTCTTCCGTCCCGGGCTACACAACCCACGACGACCTCGGCACCTCAGGCGACGACACCCTGCACGACCCGATCCGCTTCTTCGCCGTGCCGAACTGCGTTGGCTCGAGGGTCTTCTTCCCCGCTAACACCACCATCCTTCCTTCCCCGGAAAAAGTCGATCTAGTCTACAACGCCTTCATCGAACCCTGGATCCTCTCCGCGCTGGAGTTTCTCGGGGAGGGGTATGAGAAAGGGGATACGGAGGTGGCGTGGGGGGAGAGGACGATGACGGAGGTGGTTGGGGGGTGGGTGGAGCGGACGTGGGGGTGTGAGGACGCGGGGGCGTAGGATGGGGTGAGGGGGTGAGGAGAGGGGGGAGCGGAGGGGGGAGGAGGAGGAGGAGGAGGAGGATGGCGAGAGTTTGTGAGGGAATAGATCTAGGCGCATAGGGAATGGGAAGATGGATGAAATTGGAATGGAGACCTTCGTTCCCCCCTCTAGGATTAAGAGCGGAAGGGGATCGAGGAAGGGGGATGGGAAGGAGCATTATCCCTTTCCTTTCCGTATCTTTTGCCAATAACCCGACTCAAAAAGAAAGAACCAAAAAAAAAAAGGGGGAAAAAAAGAGAGAGAGAAAAGAAATTCCATACATATTTTCTGTTCCACAAACTTCCACAACTTCCCAAGCCCCTCTTCCGGAGGTCCCCTCTCCTACCCCCTTTCTTCCTCTTCTTTTTCCTATTTCTCTCTCTTTCAATATTCTCCTTCTTCTTACACGAAGAGAAAACCTTATTCTTAAGAAGCTTAATGAACTTTTTTTTTCCTAGAGAGCGAGAAAGTAGGAGATAAAGGAGGAGGAGGAGCAGAGAGAAACAAGGGAGGAAAAAGAGGGACGATAGGGAGAGGAAGAGGAGCATAAAAACTAGACAAATAGGAAAAAACAGAGAGTAAAGCAAAAGTAGAAAGCTGCGGGATACGGCGGTCCAGGGATAGGAGAAGGGGGAGAAGAGGACTTTTAGGAGGGGAAGGAAGGAAGGGAAAGAGGAGTAACATCAAAGGCAAAAACTAAGGCAATAAAGAAAGCCAAGAAAGCCAAAAGAGGGGGAAGAGAAGAAGGGAAGGGGAGGGGGAAAAACCCAAACTATGCCTAGATATCCTTATCTTTCCTACTCCCCCCTCTGCCCACCTCTCTGCCCCTCCTATACAATCATTGACCAACTAACTCCCCGACCCAGCGAGAAGAAGAAGGGGGGTAAGGGACTTCAGGAAAGATAGATAAGAAGGTCTCTCTCTCTCTCTCTCTCTCTCTCTCTCTCTCTCTCTCTTTCCTTTACCCCTCGTAAAATATACCCCTTATTTTACCCTCTTACTCAACTCGAATTTAGAAAAACCCTCACCCTGAAAAAAAAGAAAAAAAAAAAAAGAAGAAGAGAAAAACAGAAGGAGGCGGGAGAGAGGGAGTGAGGAAAGATAAAATCCCGCATTTCTCTCTATCCCCCTAATAATGGGCCAAACAACGCAAAATTCGCTATTTCTATACTTCTTTGCTACTAACGAACCGTTTCTCGCTACTACTACTACTTTCTTCTTCTTCTTTAGGGATGTGTAAGGGCACAACACCACACACATTCAATCCCTGCTCTCTTCTCGTCTTGCATTATCCATAGCGACAAATTTCCGCCCCACTCCCTCTTTCTCTTTCTGTCCCTGTTTCCCGGACCTTCCTTTCCCCCGCCCCGATGACGTTCCGTCCTAGACGACGACGACGAACACCATTCCCATCCTTCTTTTTCCCCCCATCCTCGCCCCCCCAACCCCCAACCCCCATTCCTTCTCCCGTTCCTCTACATCCTCATCACCCTCCTCCTCCCCCTCCGCTCCTCCTACTCCACTTCAATAGCGAATCGGCTTAATACCCGACCTTGATCAGATAGTCGGCCAGCTGCTCGACCGTGTTGGCGGCGGCGCCCGGTTGCACCGTCTCCGGGTAGTGGGTGACGAGGATGGCCTGGGTGGTCTTGACGATGACGACGCCTTCTCTGCCCTATATTTATAGAAGAAAAAGGAAAAAAACAAGGGTTAGCTTGTTCCGCAATTGGGTTCCCTTTCTCCTTCTTTGTTTCTAAAAGGATGAGGCTGAGGAGATGTGCATTCTGTCTGTGTGTTATGCTCGAGGAGAGGAGGGCAAGGACGGGGAGAAACTGCTGATTCGGGCAGGGGTGGGTGCTGGAGGGTCAGGGTAGGGGGAGTGGTGATGGAGTAGTAAGCCTGATTTGGGGGAAAAGAAGTGTGGGAGGGGTAACATGCACACCACACGTCCTCACATCCCAAGAGACATCTCCAGACACCCAGCCACAGCAACGAACTGAAGAGGACAGAAAGACATCCCCCCCCCCCCAAAAAAAAAAAGAGATGAAAAGGAAAAAACCAACCTTCTTGCCATAAATACTCCTCTCATCCGCCTTCAGCACGACGAACCGATCGCCCGCGATATGCAACCCGGTACTCTGGACCTGCTTGACGCCATCGGTGCCCGGGTCCTTGTAGGCGGTGACGACCTCTTGCATTTCCTGGGGCGAGACGGTGAAGCCCTGGGTGGCGGCCCAGACGCTGTTGCCTTCGTTGTTGAAGATGGCGGCTTTGTCGAGGTTGCCGGTGCCTACGAGGCTGTTTTTGCGCGGGACAGGGTTAGTTTTCTTCTTTTTCTTTTGGTTCGGTTGCTTTTGCTTTTGGTGTGGTGGGGCGTGGATGGGGAAGGGAGGTTGGGCGGGTGAGGCGAGGGTATGGCTGGATCGAGGAGGGGAGGAGGGAAGGAAGGGAGGAGGGTAGTTACCTCTGATCGACGTATGCTGAGAAGAGACGAATGTTAGTCTCCGTATCATCTCGGATGCTCCGCAAACAGGATATCTCATGTAGAGTTCAGCTGAATGGGTTTGATGGTCGGCTTACCTTGCCAGGACATCTTTCCGACGGTGGGTGTGTTGGTATGTGTATGTGGATGGGTGGGAGACGGGATGAGATAATCGGTGAGAGGGAAGCTCGTTCGTCCGAAAGGAGTTAAGTGGTTGAAAGTTGGTGAGTAGAGCGGAACAGGTAGGTAGGTAACGAAGTAGTCCAGTGAAGGAGTAGTAGTTGTAGAAGTAGGGAGTAGTTGGTGGTAAGTAATCAGTACAGTAGTCTGAGTACTCACACACTTCACACCTCAGTCATTCACTCACTAACACACACACACTCTCTCTCTCACTCCGATGAATGGAACGGGCGGAAACCCGTTGTTGGCGTCTGCGGCGGGACCGCCCGGCTCTTTCCGCCGCCCTGAAAAAGTTCCCATTTTCTCCCTGCCCCGCCTCTGCCCCGCAATCTTGGTTGCCTTAGGCATCACTTATTTACCTTAAGCTGCAGCCCAGAAATTCACCTGGGCACGATATGGTAGGCATGGAAAGACTAGAAGATTCAGGTTGGAGGCCGGGTGATGAACGAGGTACAGCCACCTTGGAGAGAATGACCTCGCTCTCCACGAATAAAAGAGGGGAACCATGACTCCATACCACAAATACTCATCAATTCATTTGATAACCCCATTTTGGTTATCGACGGACTATCCTTCTTCCCCCTTCACCTTACCTACTCTGCACTCTCATGCCAGACAGACAAAATGAAGTATTCTCATTTCCCGAGCCTCGCTCTCAGAAAACCTCCCCACCCCGTCATCTGTTCTCCCAACTCCTATTTTCCCAGAAATCCACTGACACACCCCCTACCCTTCCCATCCCATCCCCCATCCCCCATACCCATCAACCCTCTTTTTTTTTTTTTTTTTTTTTTTTTACCAAGCCTCCCACTTCTGGCCCCCCATAGCAACCAACCGATTAAACAGCTCATCCCTGAGCACCATCGCCGTCAACGTCCACCGATTCCCCCGGCGATCCACAATCTCGACCCCATCCGCAACCTCGCGATCCAGTGCCCACCCCACCACCAATTTCGCCTTCCACCCCAACCCGCCCACCTTCCTCACCTCGGCAAGATCCGCAATCGCGACGGACCAGATGGGATGTAACTCCTCGTCCCCCTTCCCCGCGGAACCCGAGGAACCAATCCCTTTATCGACGGAGAAAGAAAGACACGGGATCGTGGCGCGGGTCGAGATGTACGCGTGCCCCTTGCGGCCATGAAACCTCGCCTTAAAATCCACGGGGCCCGAGAGGTTCTCGGCGCGGGAATGCGGGATGACGCCGAGTCGGTGCTTCGCGTGTTCGCTCCCTGCTTTGGCTTTGAGGTGGTCGGCTCCGAGGGCAGTTTCCACCGTGCCTTTGACGGAGTGCTTGAACATGCTTAGCACGCGGGAGCCCTTGGAGCCGTGGTTGCGGGCTTTGGCGGCTGCGATGTCGGAGCCGGAGGTGGCGTGGGCGACGGAGGGATCGTGGGAGATGGCTTCTTGGAGTTCCTCGTCGGTGGCGTTGAGAGGCCAGTCGGCGCCCGTGGCGCGGAGGTGGGCGTCGGTGACTTCGGTGGGTTGGTCGGGGGGCGGGGCGGAGGACGAAGGGGGTGGGGGTAAGGGGGCTTTGTTGGCTTCGCCGATGCGGAGGAGGGTGAGGGTTAGCTGCGCGTTGGTCGGGACGCCCTTGAGTAAGGTGTTGCGGAGGTCGAGGAGTTTTTGCCATTTGGGGAAATTGGTGTTGAGCCAGTCGAGCCCGCGCGTGATGAGGGGATCGCCGAAGAAGCCGAAGCCGATCCCGAAGGTGGTCCCTTTCATGACCATGTAGTTGGAGATGAAGAAGGAGGCGGCGAAGAGGGGGACTATGAGTGTGGCGAGCCGGAGGCGATAGAGATCCCGGGGGAATGGCGGCGTGGGATCCAAGGCGTTGGCGAAACGCTCCCACGTATCCGCCACGTCGGCCAGGCCATGCATCATCGGACGCATCTTATTCCACATGGCCGTCTCCATGGGGACCTTCGTCTTATCGACCTCGGCATTTCCCGCACCACCACCCGCTGAGACCCGTGCATTGCTCGCGCTGACAGCCATAGTAGTCGGATCCGGCACGCGCTCATTAGGAGCATCGCCCGACTCATCCTGCGCCTCAGCCGGCGAAGGATCGTTCTGAGGGTGTTTCCCGCTGGCGCTCGACAACGCGACGGAAGCGATACTATTGACGAAATTACTCGCTTCGGCCTCGACCGCCTCGCCCTTATGATTCTCTGGGGCGCCGGTAGCGGAATCCGTGGATCCCAGGACACCCGCCTTCGGCTTCTGCACTCCTCCCGTCTTGGTGGAGACGAGTGCGATAGGCGCAGGCGGGAAGAGGATATCGCGACTTGGCGGCCAGAGGATCAGCACGAGCAAGGTGCACGTCAATAGCGGGACGATGAAGTCGAAGAGCCAGGCGATGGAATACGCGGCGCAGAAGGCTGCCGTCCGGCGGGTTTCGCGCCAGGATCGTAACCGGACGATCTGTTTCGTCGCGCCCATCAGCCCGATCCCGACCGTCATGTAGAGCCGTTCGAAGTTGGCGCGGAGCTTGTCGGGCGAGAACTCTTCATCTTCGGCGAGGTTGAGATCGAGGTTGCCTGGGACGGGATGCGGGTATTCTTTGACGTGGTACATTTGCTAGTAAGAAGAAGTCTAGTTAATGAAGGGCTCGGGAATCTTCTGTGACGGTGTGACTGGGTTGAACAAGAGAATGGCGGAGCAGAAAGGAGGTGTCAGGCAACTCTTCCGAATCTGGACAGCAACATTCATAGCGCAGTGGTGAGTTGAGCGAGTATCGTTCAAAGACCTTGATGCTCATCGGATCAAGAGGGCAATGTAGCACGGTCATCACCACATTGCGCTCTTTGCCTTTTCCTTCCTTCCTCTGGTTCACTTCCCTTGATCTAGACAGAAATCTGTCTTGGAAAACCAATTAGGAAAAAAAAAAGAAAAAAAAAACTCACCTTATTAAACCTCCTCACAAGCACCCACAAGTCCTCATTCGAAATGCCTCCGACGAGGGGACTCGGGATCTTCTCCTTGGATTCATTCCAGCCTAGATCCTTGACTTCGGTTTCCTGGTCGCGCTGCTTCGGCTGTTGCTGCGCATGGCCCTTTTCATCGTGGTTCGCCACGGCGAGGGCGTGGCTGTCTGTGGCCTGTTCATCTAAGGCGTGGGTGACTTCTTTTTTATCTGGATTCAAGGCGGCGTCGGTGTCGGGTAAGGGGACTATGTCCTTGAGTGAGGACACGCCTTCCATTTTTTAATTTTTCTTTCTTGCTTCTCTCCCCCCGTTACTGGAATTTGAGATCGAATGTTGATGTTGATGTTGTCTATCACCCGGATTCCTGGGTCGACATGGATCGAATCCCGGTCGTGAATCTTCCCCTAGCTAAGAAGCTAAGATTTGTGTTTATTAGTGTTTCTTGCACACCCCAAACCCCCGGGCGGTCGAGTTGTACAGCAGGATGATTAAGATTAAGTTCTGAGTGCAGCTAACCACTCGCTTACTTTCTTGGGAAACCTTGCGTGCACCCCGGGAGCTGCGAAGAAGGGGTGTTTAGAGTAGGAGGCGATCAAGGGACAAGAAAAGAGAAGGGGTACGTCATTGGTGCGCGGGTGGCTTTGTTCAGATCTGTGATTGCACCTGGAAAGTCCAAGCTTGCGCGTCTGATCTGATCAACCTGATCAACCGTTGTGAGCTGCTTGACGCCATCAAATGCCAATTAATTCCCATGTAGATTTTAATCGAATAAGCATCAAATCCCGGTCAATATTGCTGACAGCCATGACAGCCAGCACCCACCCAACCTTCTCCATAGCGGATGACGGAATTCGAGGCCCAAGCTCCCCAACCTCCCCCCAGCTTTAGACGACGATCCCATTCATCAATCCCCCATTAGAACACGTCCCCCAAGCAATTCCACCTACATATCACGAACAACTCACCCCATCACCCATCAATTGAATAAATTGCACTACAACAATCATGGCCACCAGAGGCAGCAAAAGAAAGGCCGACCCAGCCGAGGAGGAAGAACTGCAGGAATTGCCTGAAGACAGCGATGCGGAAGAGTAAGTCCTCTCCATCGTTAACCTACATCCAACACGCTGTCGCATCGCCCCGCGACTGCACGGGATGGAGTCGCGACGTCGACGCGACCGTCGTGAACCTGATTTCCTCTGCATCCATTCATTCAAGACCGGATGACCCGACGCGTCGCGCATACACGTGAGAGAATCACGAAACTGACGCGTATGCATCGTGTAGGGAAGAGGAATACGTAGACAGCGAGGAAGAAGGGGGGGAAGAAGAAGGATCCGAGGAAGAGGAAGAAGAGGAGGAAGAAGACGAGGAAGCCGCACAGGGCAAGGCGGATGGGAAGAAGGAGACGGCAGCTGGTAAGAAACCCCGCGCGCGCGGCGCGCGTCCCACATCACTGTCATCATCATTGGACAGCGTTACCTCCCCCAAACCTCATGTGACCAAATGTCCTGACGATTCTGGTAAACAGAACCCAAGCCCAAGAAACGAAAGACCGAGCAGCCGGAGGAAGTCGGCGACGACGAGGAACCGGAACGCGAAGACGACGCGGAAGTCGAAGGGGCCGAGCTCGAGGACGACGAGGAGGAAGAGGCGGGCGCTGATAACGACGAGGTGAGTTGTTCCGAATCCTCAACCCATCCCACCCACTCCTCTCAAACCCCATAGAACGAAAAAAAGGAAGGGAAAGGGGGGTTCCGGGGAGCGTCAGGAAGAAACGGGAGCGATGGACTGACCGAATGAACAGGACGAAGACGCCGACGACACAGCGACGAAAGGCGGACCGGCCGCGAGCGCGAAGCGGTCTGCCGCTGGCAAGGTCCCGAAGGAGTCGGACCTGAAAGAGGTCGAGGCGGCGGAGAAGGAAGATGAGAAGGCCTAAGAGACTTTCTGATGGGACTTGTTTTTCTGGAAGATGACATATCTCACGTCTTTGATGAATCTCGCTGTTGTTCCTCCGTCGTAGGAGGGGACGATTTTTGTAATCATATAATCTTATCTACCTAGTGTCTTGCTCTCGGAAAAGAAAAATCTCACGAAGACATACTACCAACTCACAGAAAGCTCACCTTCCCACCTTCAATTGTCCATTGGCTAGCCCTCACCCCCCATCCATCTCCACATCCGCACCATCCCTGCCCTCCTGACCCGCGGGATCCTCCGCGTTCGTTGACCCGTCGTTCGCGAGCGAAGCCGCACCCTCAGCAGCAGGAGGAGCGGGAGCGGGAGAATTACCCCCCGCCTCCTCCACAGGCGCAAGACCGGGGAACAAAGGTTTCGGCGCCGCCGCGGCCGCCGCCACACCCCCGGCCGAATCCCCCGTCCCATCCTCCTCCTCCTCCCCATCATCCACCTCCGCCGTCTCATCATCCTCCTCCTCCCCTTCCTCCTCCAACTCACTCAGTTCGCTCTCATCGTCCGCACTATCGTGAATACTCCCCGGGGCGCTGGTGTCTGCTGAGGCATCGCCCCCACCAGCACCGCCTGCCGCTGTAGGTCGACTGGCGTCGATGACGACCTGGACGCGGGTGGCGGCCGCGGCGGAGCTTTTGGCCGCGGACACGGGGACGGCTTTCTGCGCGCAGGCTTCGGCGCAATTGCGGATTTCGCGACGGCCGACGCCGATTTTCTTGCGGACGGGGGCGGCGGGGTCGGGGGGTTGGGTGGTGGTGGTGGCGGGAGTCGTGGTGCCGTTGGCGCCGGCGGGGTTGGTGGAGGAGGAGGGGGAAGGATTCTCGTCGTTGGTCCCGTCCACGTTCATCAGGTGTGTGAGGCTCATCATGGGGTTGCGGGGGGGACTTTTCACGGCTTCGGCTTGTTGTTTGCGTCGGACTTCCTCGTCCCAGAGGAGTTTGCCTTCGGTGGCGAAGAGGAGCGCGTAAGCGTCGCCGATCAGGTCGTCGATCGGTCCCGGCTTCATGAGCCCCTGGTTCAGCTTCTTGAGATCTTGCACTTCGCGGAGGACGTCCAGGGGTGCCGAGTTGCCGGTATCCTGGGCCTGCATCCAGGTCTCCAGGGGTCCCTTGCGCTGCAGGAAATCTTCGTGTGCGATGTTACTAAACGTCGAAGTCTCCAGACCTTCGGAGATTTGGGCGTGGCCGCGTAGAAGGCGCAAGTACGCGCTGCAGATGTCTTGCCAAACGAGAGCGTGCTCAAAGGTATCGTGGGGTCTTCTGCGGACCCGCCTCGCTAGCGCCTCTAATCCCGCGCGGTCTCGGAGCTCTTCCAGGATGCGAGTGAAGAAGCGTGTATAGCGGGCTGTGTAGACGAAGTGTCTTCCAGGTCTTTCGGATTCTGGCCGCCAGACCTGCAGAACCATGGTCTTGGTGAACATTTGCTGCGTCAGTTCGTGCTTCGCGCCTGCGGCCCCAAGTTGAACACCTGACATGTTGCGTGCTTGCACGTGGTTAGAGTTCTCGTAAACAATGTGAGCAGCGCGAGCGATCATCCGGTGATGCCAGTTGGCCTTGTCTGCGGTTCGAAGGTTCTTGAGCATTGACAACATGTGCGGCACCCACTCGCTGGCTTCTTGCGGGAAGTCATTTGTCCGGGCGTATGGGGTTTTGCTAAGTGCTTCTCGTGCCTGCTCGAGGCTAAGCTCCCCTCGAGTGACCATCTTGTGAACGATACTGACGAGTTTGTAATGCGGTTCCAGAATGGGCTCACGCTTTTCTTTACCGTCTTTCTTGTCCGGTAAGAGATCAATGGCCGTATGCAATGCATTGAGCACTTCTTTGACTGATGGACCTGGCTTGTGATTCCTCTCTTGGTCTGTTGCAGTGTGCATCTTCCAGAGACACTTGCTCAGCATGTAGTGCAGCGTCCAACTGTTAGGCCTTCCCTCAATAGCCCGACGGAAGAGCAGTCTCGAGAGTTTCCATGCAGTATAACATCGAAGTGGCGGGAAAGGTTTGCTTCGGGCCATCCCAGTGGGCAAACTGAGGAACTTCTCAAGCTCGTCAAGACCAAACGCCAGCATATTAAAGGGCTCTCTGGAGGAGCTGTACAGCCTCAGCGCGAAATCGGCATAAAGCTCTGTCAGCTTCTCCGAAGTCTCGAAGCGCAGCTCCGCTGATCGAAACGCCAGCGCTGTCGCCATAATGTAACAATGGATGGCATTTCGCTGTAGACCGACGACGTCGCCCATGCTGTTATTGAGCTTTTCGGCAGACCAAACGACACTCTCCTCGATTTTAGTGTCGTATGCTTGTGCAAGCCGGAACCAAGTCTCCCACTTGTCCATGCTATCGTCTAGGTCCTGCATGAAGAAAGCGATAGCGGTGTCGACGTCTTCGGTGGCTGTAGGTCCCGTCCGCTTCTGCGACCGAAACTTGGTGAGGCTGATATAGCCCATGAGGAAGTGCCAACCTTTGGCAGCAAGTAAAGCGTCTTCTCTCGGTATCGGCGACACCAAAAGCTCATTGCCATAGCCTTGCAGGCATTCAAAGAGGTCTAGTGGATTGATAGGCGACCGCAAGAAAGTACGATAGATTTCGCGATTCCGGAGGATTGCCTCTGTTGGCTTCTTGCGAGGGACCACACTATGGACCTTCTCAATGGTCTTCTCGAGAGGGTGCTTGATTAGTTCCCGTATGGGCAACTTCGAGGCCTGTGAAAGCAACAAGTCTACGGCCTGCATAGCAGCGCCACGGTCCAGGAAAGCATCGTGGGTACAACGATGATCCATGAGCTCATACGATGGGTGCAAGAAGCAATTGAGATCGTAGAGGTCATGCAAGACCTGGGCCTGCTCACTATCGTAGCCATCTACGTGTGTCATGTTCAAGAATTCATCCTTGAGCATGCGCACAAAAATGCGGTTCGCGTTGCCGCAAATGCCCCGGATTCCCAAGTTGCGATGCACGCAGCGCAAGAAATCAAATTTGTCCTCAACAAAAGTCGGATAGAGGACGCTGTTCTGATAGATGGCCTCTTGCAATAACCGGTATAGAATGATCCAGATGTAAATCTGGAAGTCATCGACAAGTGTGTTCATCTTCTTGAACGACTCACCTGCAGAGGCACCAAGGTCAAGCGCGGGTTGCGTCTGGCCTACGCTCCATGAATCTTTGAGGACGTTGAAGACCTGGAGCAACTGCAGGATTTCGCTGAAGCACCCGACTGCACTCTTCAAGCTCGCATCGTCAACGAATTCCAAAGCATTATCTGTGCTTTGCAAGATGGTAAGTGTGCTTAGTGTCATGTCGTACAGCAATCGCAGGTTTTTCATGGCCACTGTCTGACGACCCGACTCTGGCGTTACGTGGTCAGAAATCTCTTTGAGATCTTCGACGATTAGCTTCATTGCGCGGAAATAGCAAGAGACAACCATGGGCTTGTGATCGATCGCATCATAGGCGTCGCGTAGGCGCTCCCAAAGCAGAAGACGCACAGATAACTCGCTGGTTCGCAGGAAGCGGACGAGCTCCTGAGGCGCGCCACTTGCTTTTGAGATTCTGTGGTCGTCGTCCATGTCGATATCCTCGTCTTGTCCCGGCTCAGTCTCCTCGGTGAGTGCAAGAAGCAAGGGTTCAAGACCTTCAATCACAGAGACTGGATCACTAACATCTTGGCTGGTGACTCTGAGGAAGAAGTCCTTGGTAGTGAGTCGAGAGATCTCGCGATCGAGTGCTGCAGCCGACAATTCAGGCATGATAGCATTATTCTGCAGCTGGACCGACGGTTCATCTGCTGCAGAGAACACCGCACGAAGGTCATTCATGCATTCAATGACGTAGTCCTGGCTTGCTTCAGAGCTCGCAATGTGGAATGTGGCAGCCCAGAGGAAGCGTAGGCAGAGCTCATCCTTCACGTCGGTCGTCTCTACCACAGCGCTCCGCAGGTGCATGGCCTCGCGCGCTAGTACCGACCAACGCTGCAACCGATCACTCTGTAAGGTGATGGTCTCGAAGTCGACACCGCTATTCGATTGCTTGATCAGTGTATAAACGTCCAGATGTAGCTCAAATATAGTCTCGACCAGCTCCGTCCAAGCAGTAATCTGTCTGTCGTGGCCAACTACTTCAAGCTCTTTCGTGACTCGATGGTATATCTGGTTGTCATAGTTCACTAAGGTTCGGACAATCATGGTCTTCAAGTTTTCAGGCCAGAGGTAGTGACGGTAGGTGTTCGCCGATTTTATGAGCTCCCCAGGAAGTAACAGCTTCTTGATCCAGAGGTATGCAACTTCCTCTGTCATAGACCAGCTGGCGTTGATAAGCTCCAAGACCGGCTGCAGACCTTGGGTGCCCATGGTTGGAGCTGCCACTGCAGCCTCTGACGGTGTTCCGTTGGCGAGGGAGTTTGTGAGAGCACCTGAGCTTGCACCTTGACCGACATCGAAGCCTTTGCCTTGCTGTTTTGTGAACACCTGTGCAACGCTTTCGTTGTAATTGTTTAAGAATGCGAGAATGTCCATCTTCGCCGTGCGCAGCTTGTCGTCCGAGTCATCTCCATTCATCGTTGCTGACTCAACAGACGTTAATGCATTGATTTCATGCCTCACATCTGTGGCCTTGGAGAAGCCCACCAGACCGATCCGTTCGAAAAGATTTCCGACAGTCTCAAACATCCACTTGTCAGCTGCCTCATATTCGTTCAGTTGCTGCTCGTACTCCCAGCGGATGTTTGCATCGATCTGAGCCTGACGGCTGTCAAGACCTTCGGCATTCGTACTTTCTCGGGCGCGTGTTCGCTTACTCCTTGAACGACCTTCTTCAGCACCGTCCTGCAGACCAGCCGCGTCGCTATCACGCTTGCGCGAAGGCAAGCTGATCGAACGTGCTTCAACAACAACGGCCTGACCATCGGTCGAAGCGATCTCAGGCTGTGCTGTCGGCTTGCCATGATCTAGACCTGGAAATTGCTCGCTTATGTTCCTTGGCAAGGTGGGTCTGCTGGCGACCACTGGTGTTGCCTCAGCAGCCATAGGCTCCGCGCTTGGTTGTGTTGTCTTTTGAGATGACGTATCGAAGCCATGTAAGTCGAACCGGATAGCTGAAGCCGGTGCATTAACACTCTTCCCGTGTTGTTCAGCCGTGAGCTGGCCAAGCAACTGCTCGCCCATCTCCGCCCACGTCTTGGGTTGCTTCAGCACAACGATATCTGGACGTGGTACGTCGCGACCGGGCATGTCTTCGTGGTTGAGCAAGCGTTTCTCATATTCGATGATCTCTGGGTATGCGCTCAGTCGCTTTTTGAGCAGCTTTGAAAGCTTTCGCCGTTTGATGAAGCCCAGCGGAGTCTGTAAAATGGACAGCTTGTCGTCAAGTTCAGCCACCAATTCGCGCAGTTGCTCGCCCGCAAGACTTTCTTCTAACCCTGGCAATGAGAGAGCGTTCGACAGTCCCTCCTCGTCGCCTTCGAGGACAGCCTCAAGACAAAAACGAGCCAAACGTTTACTGTCAAGCATGCTGCCCACAGTAGCTGTTCGCCGCCACAGATCCAAGTCGTTGTCATCTTTGTCCAGCGCCTCAACAAAGTGGTCAAGCGCTGCAGAAGCCTCGGTCAGGATTTGATTCAGATCTACCTTCAGCGTGTCGATCCTAGCACCCAGATATTCGAGCTTGAATTGCGCATAATTCTTGTGGCTTAGATGCAGAATCTGGGGCAGAGTGCTGGGTCCTGAATCTAAACTGCCGCTGACGGCGGGGCCGGTCCCGATCTCGTAGCTATCGATCCATGATGCGTCTTCATCAACAAGCGGACCGTACAGCTCGATACGCTGTAGCTCGGTCTGGGACTCGGGATACTTGAAAATCTCGGACTCGAACAGCTCCTGGTACGCCTGTGCTGCCTTTGCGAAAGAAGCTGGCCCTTCGGCATGATACTTGATCGCGTTCTGGTATAATTTGAGCGCGTCTTCGATTTGAAGCTCCTTGGTGTCGTCGATCTCGATATCAGACTCATCATCGGACTCAATATTCAGCGCCTTCCAGCCCGACATGGTAGGCGATGCCTCCTGAGTTGGAGGGTCAGGGCTGCCTTTGCTGCGGAGGATGCTCCAGAAAAGTTGTAATGACTGCGATCAGTACCCCATGTTTATTCCGCAAAAGCACTGATATTCACATTCAGTTTTTGCCACTCTGTCTCCTGGGCGTCCGACGAAGTTGACTTTGATACCATTCACATGAAAGCTGGAGCTTAGTGCACGAACCCGCGTGAAGTGCTGGCCGCAGACGCGACACTAGCGCGGAAAATAGCCTGAGGCATGCTCCCATTGGCGACGCGCCGGCGGCCGGGATGTCGGGGAGCTGGACTCGCTGGGCAAGCTGGAAGGTCAAGCCACCTCAGCCGGTCTACGACGAAGACCCCGTGTTTGTTACGACTATACGGACCGGAGCTCACTCAATTGCCTCACTCCTCCCTCCTATTAGGAGCTGCTGCGCGTGCCTTCCGCTTTCATCTCTTCCAACTTCCCCGCCGACCTCCCACTCCACATCTAACCACGAGCTTGACACTGTCGACGGCATCCTACATTGTCTCCGAGCCGTCTGAAGTATGGTTCAGACATCGGTGCCTGAGTAAGCTCCACTGCACCGGAGCGGGACCGGCACATGCTGACATACGCTTAGGCTCTACGAGGACGAGCAGCATTCCGTCGTCGAGATAAGGACAGATAGTCTCCAGACCCTCCGAGAGCTTGGCCCGCCGGATCTCGTACACTTGGTCAAACAGCCTGTCAAGAGCACTACAAAGCAGGTAGGACATCGGGACGACATTGGATCCCAAGACAGGCGAGAACTAGAGCTGAAGGAAGATCCAGATAGGCGTGTACCACCATGTCACCGGCGTGGATGCATCGTCTTCTGCCAGTCTGGCCGCATACATCAACACCCTAACCTACCAACCGCATGACAAGCAGAACAAGGTCATCTCCGGCTTATACTGGTACGATCGAGCCTCACCCAAACACATGGAACCGCGCTGACATATCTCTTACCAGCTGCTACAATGCCTTCTCCCGCGTTGACATGCGTGTCCAAGTGCAAATACCCGGGACGGTCGAGTCCTACTGCGTCGACGAACGAGGGAACAAGCTCGAAGCGACAGAGGAGCACTGGCTGGAGACCTACCTCTGCAGTGTCTTGCGAGCTTACTCATACGCGGATAATGGCTCGGGAGACACGATCAAGCGTATCATAGGTGTACGGCGCTTCAACCCAATCACGAGCACGGAGCAGGAACACAAGTTTTTAGAGGCGGCTGAGAAGCTCTTCTTCAGCGGTGAGTTTAGATTGGTATGCGCTGGTGAATCTGATGCAGAGCTGACTTATTTCAAGGCTGGCAACTCGGCTCAGACCCCGAGATCCAAGTGCCAAACCTTGTGTCGAATCACCTCACATCCGGGCTTTTGCATTACATAAAGACGAGCGGCCGGTACATGTCTGGCGTGAATCTGTTTGAGAAGCTGCGAATGCGAGACCCTGAGGTAGCCTCGCTCCTGGCACGGGTGTATATGATGGGCGACGAGGAGGTGAAGGCAGTAAAGCTACTACATGATGTGATTGAAGAGCTGCCAATGGATTACTCGCTCTTGGACTGTCAGGCTGAGTTCTGCAATCGCAAGGGTAGAAGCGACATGGCTCTGGACATTGCGAAGCGCAGCGTGATAGCTGCTCCCAGCGAGTTTGGTACATGGGCACGGTTGGCCGAGATATACGTGGGCATGGAAGAGTGGGATCTGGCGTTGCTGACGTTGAACTCCTGTCCCATGTTTACCTACCAAGATAAGGACGCGCCGAGATTGCCAGAGCCAGCACGGATATCTTTACCGCTTGCGCCTGAGACTATGTGTGACGAAATTGACGACGCTGGAGCAACACCGGAAGTGGATACTGTTCACCCAACGTTACGGAGACTGGCAGCTGGCAATTACAAAGGAACGTTCCACAAGGCATACGTACTGCTTACCGAGATCACGAAGAAGATTGGTTGGGACCAGCTACTGAGGATTCGGAGTCAAGTGTTTGTTATGGAAGAAGAATATCGCAATGAGAAGCAACATGCACCAGGCGGCAGTAGAAA
The DNA here is from genome assembly GCA_037044905.1 of Hortaea werneckii. Classification (NCBI taxonomy): domain Eukaryota; kingdom Fungi; phylum Ascomycota; class Dothideomycetes; order Mycosphaerellales; family Teratosphaeriaceae; genus Hortaea; species Hortaea werneckii. The sequence goes on along the minus strand of JBAOKB010000030.1, from coordinate 3,401 downwards.
TGCCAGCACAGTAGCACTGCGCGGACGCGAAACGCCGCAACCCAACGGCCACGGAGAGCCACTCGAAGAGGATCACAGGGATTCCGAAGATATGATCCAATCTGAGGCAGATTCGGAGGCCACAGACTTGCAAGCGAATGGCGAACCTTCCGCAGCAACATCACATTTGGATCCAGACGTCTCCAAACCTACACACACTATCACAGTCCGGTCAGGCGACGAAACACCTCAGCCTCAACCTCCCGATAACGATCCGTCACACCAACAATATACTCAATTCCAACACAAGCGACTTTGCGAGAGATGGCTGGACAATCTGTTCATGGTACTTTACGAAGATTTGCGCATCTACACAATCTGGCGGACAGAAGCAAGCCAGTACAGACAGCAGCAGCTGGCCTACAAGAAGAGCGCTGAGGAATGGGAGATTCTTGGCGAGTTGGCGGAGAGGCTACATCACCCGGAAGAAGCTGTTGAAGCATGGCAGAGCTGCCTTAGCATGCGCTTCTCGCCCAAAGCGATGCGTGGCGTGCTTGACCTGTACGAGCGGAAAGGTGATGGACGGAACCAGCTTGGTGCATTAATCAGGCTGGTTGCGTGGCAATACCGCTGGTACTCAGAGGTAAGACTTTTACATCACCAATTGATCTGCAGAGCGCTAACATCGATTGTAGTTCTCGCCGGACTTGCTGTACATTATGCGTAGGCTGATTGAGGAGGAAGGTGCGGTGAAGGTGCGCAGCATTATTCAAGCGACGAGCTTACCTCAACACATTTTAGACTTGACGCATCAGTACGCGGCCCTTTGTGCTGCGTTTAGAAGCAGCGGAAGCGATGGATAGTTGTCTCGTTGCGCTTGCAGACCGCCCATGTGCATCGGCATTGGAAGCGGCCTACTGCAGTAGCTTTGCAAGATGCTAGACGTCACCCGAGCGTGTAACAGCGCGGAATGAAAGAATAGAGAAAGAGATTCAGAGACCTAGCTGCAGCCCCCGGCGACTCAGTGAATGGCGAAAACATTGTAGCCGTGAAATTCACTTCACTTCATTCCCGCGGAGAGACCGGCCTCTTTCAGACTAGTGCAAGAGGTTCCCAGCCACCCTGTTTTTATATCTCACTGAGTGCACGGCAAAGCTTTTCACTTCTGTGTCAGTTCTATATCGGAAAACACAAAACATGTCGCCTTCACCAGACCTCGAGCAGGACGGCCGCTCATCAAAGCGCCAAAGAAGCAGTTCAACAAACACAGACATGGCACAGCTGAACAACGCGGATCCTGTCGCAGAGGATGTGGTGGACATAGTGTCGGACGGTGATGTGCTCCTTGACCTTGGTGGTCTTGCGGGCATACAGAAGGAGTAAAGCAGCACAAACCATACCACATGTCGACTTCATGCTAATCGTCCATCAGGGTCTCGCTTCGCGTGTCTGGTCGTGTCATCTCCCTCGCCTCCCCAGTCCTCAGGGTAAAACTCTACCATGCTACAGGTGCTGCGAAGAATGATTACCCGAGGAGGCTGAGTGTCAAAGATGAAGATGGCGACGCCATGCTTCTAATAAACAACATCATCCATCTCCGCAATGACAAGCTACCACCGCGGCTGCCAGCTGAGATGCTCTACAATGTCGCCATCCTATCGGAGAAGCTCCAATGCGGCATCGCAGTCAGCAGAGCCACATCCCCCTGGTTCGACAGACTCTTCAACGCGCCTGCACAGGTCTACGTCGACATGTGCCGCATCATCGAAGCGACCATGTTACTCGATGAACCCATCTTCTTCGCGCGTTTTACCGCACGCTGGATCATGAACGAGCCCCTAGACGGCAAGTTCGCAGTACCCCCCACCGCACATTTCAGGATGAAGACTCTATCTCTCCAGCTCCAACAGCGTCGCCAATCCCACATCCAAGCCTTACGCGCCGACCTCGACCTCCTAGTCGACTGCTGCTCGCTCGCCTTCGCCAAACCCTCCGAACACTACATCGACTACGCACCAGGCATGCTCCCGGACCCGGACGAACAGGGACGCACCGGCTCCATCTGCCGCGTCGACGAAGGCGCCGCAACCCTCTACCTCGGCGCGCTGCGCGACGAACGGATCTGGCCCGCAACAGTGTGGCGGCCTACCTTGGGCGAGATCGTCGAAGCGCTCAAGAAATTCACCATACCCGAGTACGACGACTGCGATAAGTGCGATTTCTGCGAGGGCGTGAAAGCCAAGTTCTCTTTGGCGGTCACGATGCTGAAGAGTATGCATGCGAGTCGGATGTGGGGGTTATGTTTGGACTGCTTTAGGGCGGAAGGGGGGATGAATAGTGGGGAGTGTAGGTATGAGCATGCGAAAGCGAGGAATTGAAAGGAAGGATCGACGAGAGAGGAGGAGGAGAAGGAGAAAGAGAAGAAGAAAGGTTTCAGAATGATGAATTTTCCATCCATACACGAAAGGATTGTTAATTCTGGGTGCCAGGGATTACCCGGCCCCCCTGCCAATGCGCCGACGCATAACAGAGCTAGCATGAAATAAGACATCTTTCGTAGTAAGACTACCCTTACGCCCCGAGACCAGTAGTCATAGCGCCACGTCCCCAGATTTCGTCCTTGCCCATCGCGCCGGCCTGTCTCGTCGCCAAGCCCTCTGTTTCGTTGGTGGACTTGATCGGCTTCTCTGGGTCTCCCCAGCTGAACAGAGGCTGGGCCGGTTCGACGTCGCGACGTAGGATGTGCTTGTTGATATACCAGGGCAATTTCTTCGCGTAGTAACTCGAGTGAGCGCGGTTGCCGACGTTGAAGACCGTGTCGAGTTCTTCGAGGGTGAGGTTTTTCTGCGGATATGCGTGAGCAAAGCGTTGAATTTTTGTGGGCAGAATGGAAAGAGGTGACTCACAGTCTCAGGCAGGAAGAAGTAGCAGTACACCCAACCGAACAGGTTCCAGCCGGCGTACCAGCAGAAGGCACCTGTGGGTGTGAAAGCTTCGACAAGGGCCGGCCATGTTAGACTCAGGATGAAGTTGAAACCCCAGCATGTCGCAGTGGCAAAACTCATGCCGACGTCACGAATGTATAGAGGGAAGGCCTCGGCTGAGTAGGTGAAGGGCACAGGACCCTCGCCCGGTGAGTAGGTGGCCATGAAGAGGAAGATGGCGGTTGCGACGTTTCCCAATTGCGCCTCGGTTGGCTTGCCTTCTGGCGCGTCTTCCGTGGCCGGACCGTTGGGGATTAAGAATGAGAAGCCGCAGTAGAACAGCCAGAGAGCCATGAGCGGGAATGTCGTCAGAAGTAGGTTTCTGCGGCCAAATGTGTCGATCGTGTAGATGGCAGGGATCTTTGATCAAAAGTCAGAAACTGCAGGGAAATTTAGATTTCAGGAGAGCATCATACCGCAAACAGCCAGTTCGTCACA